>JAODAL010005732.1:0-140400 GCA_025379985.1 Phyllomedusa bahiana | reverse complement strand
TTTCCAGTTTTCTTTTTTAGAGCTTGTTTTGTGTTCGCCCGCGGGCCCCCCCCCCCCACCCCCATGACTTTAAAAAGCAGTAAGGGCTCCTTTAAAATTCTCCCCCCTAACCATTAAAAATCTTAAAACCCTCAAAATCTAACAAAAATTGAAAGGATAAACAGCTAAAATTAGATTTTTTCTCTGTGCAGAAAAAAGAATAATTTCGCGGGAGCTGTTTTGGCCACAGGCAACGCCCGTCCTTCCATACCTTGAAAAACCCCGAGGCGAAAGAAAACGCTTTTTAAAAATGAAAAAAAGGGATTCCTTGTAATTTTTTCAGCCTTTTTCCCGCAACCTTTACAAAACCCAGTCTACTCGAAACACAAAACCACCCTTTCTCAATTCAAAAAACGTTTTGCTGGCTGCCAAAATTACAGGAACCCAAAAAAGGGGCGCGATCTTAATAGTTTGATGCACAATTTTTACCTTTAAATTTTTAACGCATGATCAAAAAATTTTTCGATCACCAAAAAACCTTTGCCGTTTTCCAATTTTTGTCGATAATAATCGCTCAACACAAATTTGGTGACCTCGGGCTGACCTAATGTAAAGAATCCTACAAGTTTATTTTACTTCGTAACTCGAGTACTATGGGTTTTAAAAAGGGAAATACATATGTTCCAGCAGGGCAACAACCCAAAGCAAAGAAATGGTTTAAAGACAATGAAGTAGAGTTGCTGGATTGGCCCCGACAGTCCCCAGACCTCAACCCAATCAAATATGTGTAGGAAAAATAAGTATTTGATACACTGGCGATTTTGCAATTTTTTCCTACCTACAAAGAATTAGAGGTCTGAAATTATTTATTGTAGGCCCTTAAACCCTTTTTCAACTGGGGGATAGAATCGGGAAAAAAAGAAAATCCAGAAAATCACTATATAAATACACCACCGGCCACTTTAAGGTACACCTGTCCAACTGCTCTTTAACAATTTTAATTTCAATCACCAAACCCAAAAGGCGGAAACTCATTTGCTTTTGGGGCTGTGGGACGGGGGTTCAAGAAAATCCCAGCAGTTCAAAACCGAGCCATCAAAAAAAGGGGAAAAAAGGGGTGTTTTGGGTTTCCCTTTTTGAACGGGGCCGGTTGTTTGGTGCCAAAAGGGCCCGGGTTTCTGAGAATTTCAGAAACTGCTGATCTCCTGGGGATTTTCACGCACAACCATCTTAGGGTTTAAAAGAGAATGGTCCGAAAAAGAAAAAACATCCAGTGATTGGGCAGTCCGTGGGGGGAAAATGCCTTGTTGATGCCAAAGGTCAAAGGAAATGGGCAGACGGGTTTCGAGCTATAAAAAAAGGCAACATTGACCAAATAGCCACCCGTTAAAAAACCAAAGGGGTAGCAGAAGGAATCCTGAACGCCCCATACGGCGAATTTTTTAAGGCAGATGGGTTTCCCGCACAAAAAGACCACACCGGGGCCCACTCCTTTCAGCTAAGAACAGAAACTGAGGTTTTCCAAATTTTTGCCAAGCTCATCAAAATTGGACATAAAGTTTGGGAAAAAAAACGTTGCCTGGTTTTGAGGGCTCGAATTCGTGCGACCAAAAAGGATGAAAGGGGCAGAATTTGGCGTCAACAACATGAAAGCATGGATCCACCTGCCTTGTTTCAACGGTTTAGGCGGTGGTTGGGGTGTCATGGTGGGGGAAAAATTTTCTTGGGCCCCTTTTTTGGCCCCCTTGGGACCAATTGACATCGTTGGGAAAAACCTTTTGGGAAACATTCCACGAAGAAAGGAGGCAGTTCTGAAGGGGCCAAAAAGGGGGGCCAACCCCCTTTTCAGCAAAGGTGTTTCCAAAAGAAAATGGCCCCGGTTTAGTTTTTTAATTTTAAATAAAAATATATAAAAAAAATTAAAAATATAATATATAAATTGGGGGTGTTTTACTCACTTTTGGCCACCATCTTGGTACCCCAGGGGTTAAATTTAGCCGCAGGGTCGCCCCCTTGGGAGAAAAGGTATTTTGGGACACTGATATTCCCCAAAAACCAGAATCTTTTAAACGGCCCCAGCCCCTTTATTGAGGCACATGATCAATGGGATACAGAAAGAAAGACATAAAATCCTCGGCCGTCTGGACACTAAATATACAGGTAACATCCCTCACTACAGTGGTCTAGACCTAGCGTCCAGCCCCACATATGTCCTCTTTGACCAGTCGCTGCTGGTTCAGGCTTTCTCAAGCCTGGGGGTAAGAAGAGCCTTCTTCTCTAGCTCCACTGCCACTCCAACTGCAGGTAGCAGACCACACCCCCAAACACCTGCAGGCCCAGGCCTTTTATAGCTCTCCATGGACCTGCCCAAAACCTGGCCTGGAACATGTGGAACTGGAACGTGGGAACAGCCACCAACCCATATGCAGTTGTTATGGGAAAAGCCAGCCCATAATGGCTGGGCATCGGCCGTACTAGCTATAGGTGTCAGCAGTATGTTCATTAGCTCTGCTCAGTGTGACATAATCTATGTACTATACAATTACATTGAAGTTATGCCTGTACAAAGATCAGAGATTATTATTCCTGTATTATGACATTACCACATTTATGATACATTTATTATGACATCACTTTATTTATTAGACTGTTTATTATCTATCTGCTGGTTGTTGTAGTTGGAAATTTGTGCCTGCTACTCCAAGCAGCTAAATGGAACTCACTATACTACAGCTCCCATTAAATTCAATAATAGCAGGATAAGTACTGTATATTGTTAGCTCCCCCTAGTGGTGGCATGCAGGGAAAGTTATGTCATTTAACAAGTGTAAAAGACAGAGCTCCCCTATACAGCTCTAATGAAATGTATCGTATGGACCTAAAATAGTATGGTGGATATGGATTTTAACAAAGGTAAAGTACATAAAGCAGAGCTTGAAGCTTTGTGACCTCATGGTTTCTGTGTAAGCTCAAGAAGGGAACTACTAAAATCTTCGTGAGCTGTATAATATTGTGTCACACAGTAGTACTACAATGGTGAACATCTGAGATCAGCTTACAGAATTGTTGTATGGTCTGTACAAGCATAAAAATGATTTTTCTGACAAGCGATAACTTATTCACCACCTTAAAGGCATTTCCAGTTCTTATTTATTTGCTGTTGTAATAAAATTGAAAAATCTCATACTCACCTCTGTCCTCCCCTGCACTCCAGCATTGCCACTGTCCACAGTCTAAGCTGGTCCCCTGTTTTCTTCCTGATTCTGATTTTTGGATTGTCACCACTGCAGTCACTGATTAGCGGATGGCATTATGTGCCATTTTCTTATGTCACCATTTGGAAGTGAACGCTCCAAGCAGTGATGTCAGGAATTTGATATGGCAGCTGTAGCCCATCAAAGATGACAATATGACCATCAGGTACATGCTGAAACAGAGCTAAAGACGAAGTTGAATATGTTTTTTTCCTTTTTTTTATGCCAGCAGCATCATCTAAAATTTATATATATATTTATAAAAAATTTAACAACCCCTTTAAAAAACACACAGAAAGATAATGGAATGGCCACATTGCTGCTGTTCATAATATCCTTTCTGGGCAAGCTTGAATGGATGTATACTTATTTGTGGGCATATGACTAATATAAAATAGGTCCCAGAGTCATACCTTTCTAATGCAAAGCTTAAAGGGAACCTGTCACATGGGTTATGCCCCCCTTGCTGAGGACTATATTTACTATTTTGCCATAGGCAAACTTAAACTCTATCAGTTCTCTATCTGTTAAAACCTCAAACGTAACTTTTATGATGTATAACTCTTAACCTCTATGCACACTTAAAAAACCTGACTTCTAACCTCTTTCTTTTAAACCCCTTTTTGCTTTGAAAAAAGGGAAAATTAGCCCCTTTTTATTATCAAGGTCTGGTGGAGCACCACCTTTTAAAACAGGAAAGCCAAATATGTATAGCAAATTTCTGCTCCAGTAAGGATCCCAAGCCTACTATTGGGCAGTCGTCCCTAATCTCATGAAAAACAAAACTAATAAGGCCCCCTTGTGACACCCCTGCAGCAGGTGACACTTGTAGACAGAGGTGAGAAATCACAACTTAAAACGTCATATCTGACCTCCCTGACATGTTTCGCCAGCTAACCTGGCTTCATCAAGGGTTAGAGGTCCGATCACATGTGATCTAAGCTCACTTCCATTTATATATCTTAGGTACACACCCTATTCGGGTGCTCCCCAAATTTAAACCCATCAGAGAATCCACATAAAACCCACTCCCCCTTCCGCTCTCCTGCACACACACTCATAATATGTGCTGCTAAAGCTGTCACTATGCTTCCATAAGCCCCCTCTACTACCTATTCATGTATATATTCATGTATATATAGATTTATTGTTTCTGCTCACTGTGTTCCTTTTGTGCCAACTTAAAATACAATATATGGAGTATAGTGGTATGCAGATGCAATAGCGTTTGACAATACTAATATTTTTGCATGCTCCCATATTTTTGCAGGGCTCCCTTTGTGACGTAATGAATTAGGTGGCTAGCCGTGACCTGTAAGAGAGAATCTTCAATGGGGAATGTGTGAGGTGAAACTGCGGGAGGGAGGGCAGGCTAACCATAGAGTCTGCAGCTTTATTAAAATGAATATGAATATTACATGTAAAAGAGAAGTGGTTTATGGAAATAGTCAGACAATACTGTACAATACAATGGAACATGTATTTAATAAGGCTTGCAGCTTTATTAAAATGAATATGTATATTAGATATATAGGGGAAAGGGGCTTTATGGGAAGATAATATGACAATTTGTGTTACAGTGCAATGGAATTTATATTCCCAATGGGAAAATGCATATTAGACATGGAAGAGAGGGGCTTATGGGAGTTGATAAAGCTGGTAGTGTGCTGTGGAATGTAACACCTATTCTGCTTAGTCCGTTTAGGTGAGCCACGCAGTTGCACTAATATGAGAGAAATGAGATGGAAGCCATCACAGTCTGGGCTGAGGTGTCTGTTGGTGCAGTGCGTTGGCGTGGGCAGTACGGTAAGATGGGGGTAAGGCCCGTTATGGAGACGGTGAATTTGTCTGAGGATTGTTGGTTTATGAGAGCATGGTGGCAGGGTTTAGCAGCAAAATATTATGAGTGTGCGTGCAGGAGAGCGGAAGGGGGAGTGGGTTTTTGTGGATTCTCTGATGGTTAATTGGTGAGCACCTGAATAGGGTGTGTACCTAACATGATGTAAAAGGAAGTGAGCTGAGACCACATGTGATCGAACCTCTAACCCCTGGTGAAGCCAGGTTAGCTGGCGAAACATGTCGGGGAGGTCAGATATGGCGTTTTAAATTGTTATTTCTCACCTCTGTCTACAAGTGTCACCCGCTGCAGGGGTGTCACAAGGGGGCCTCATTTGTTTTGTGTTCATGAGATTAGGGATGACTGCCCAAGTAGTAGGCTTGGGATCCCTTACTGGAGCTAGTAATTTGCTGTACATATAAGGCTTTCCTGTTAATAGGTGGTGCTCCACCAGACTTGATAATAGAAAAGGAGCTATTCCTTCTTTCAGAAGCAAAAAATGGTTAAATGATGAGGATAGAGATCAGGTTTTTAAATAGTGTGTATAGAGGTTAGGAGTTATACATAATAAAAGTTAAGTTTTAGTGTTTTACAGATAGAGAACTGATAGAGTTTAAGTTTGCCTATGGCAAAATAGTAAATATAGTGATCAAAAGTCACTTTCTGTTCTCTTGCGAGATTTGAAATTTTTTGGAGACCTTGCTGAGGACAGCACAAGCTAGTGTCAGACCTGCTGTTCCCAGCACTTTTTCTTTTATTCTATAAAATGCAGCAGTTTCAGAGCATTTAATAGTCAAATCTAGCAGTTTGCAGCCAGAAAAGAGTCAAGCTTATTCATGAGCAGGTGGTAGCCCCGCCCACCTGACAGTCAGTCACATGTTTCCACCTATTCAAAGTAAGAAGTTACTCAGGTGGGCAGGACATGATTAAACAGACTCTTTTCATGACTCTTTTCTGGCTGAAAACTGCAGATTTGAGTATTAAGTGCTCTGAAACTCCTGCATCTAACAGAATAAGGGACACAGCGCTGGAAACAGCAGGTCTGTCACTAGCTTGTGCGGTCATCAGCAAGGGGGGCATAACCTATGTGACAGGTTCCCTTTAATTATAGCTTCTATTTGGGTCTTTTTATTCTAGTTCTTCTTAACTATTGCTGACCGTGGTTATCTTTTGGTTATTTGCTCTAAACTCCTGTTTTTGATATTTATTAATACTTGATCTAACCTTCAATTGTACTTTATCCTACTGAAATTGTCATTGTTTCCACTCTGCCCAGAAGTTGCATTTACTATACATGGAAGGGTACAGGGAAGTAACAACAAATAAAACACCATTCAGATGTAGACAAAGTAGCTTAAATGACTGGACTATAGATAGGCAATGGTATGGGATTTTTTTTTATCAACTAAATACTGTATAGCATCTACAAACATTTACTGTATAATGACTAAAGGTTAAAAACTAATGTTACTGAAAATTAATAGCAGATAGGTTGTCATATTTACTGATTATAATAGTACTAAAGTGTTAAACCAAAAGTGAACAAACATTCCTATTATTTAAGAGCATTGTAAAATAGTCAGTGTTAAAGCTAAGATCATTAAAAGGTCATTAAACCTATATTTCCCTATTTTTCCCTCAAAAAATAACTGACCCATGTAGTCAATTAGGTATGATTGCTTTACAAAAGGCAGGCCTCAACAAAAATCTCCCTTACACACCATAATTCATCCAGTACTATGTATTTCAAAAGGATAATGGGACCTGGTTTATATGGAAGTTCTGTGACAGCTTATTGCTACAAAATGGGTGCACAGCAGAACTTCAACTTAAGATTTGCATTTATCTGCTAACCGTAGCATATCTACCCATAGTGGAGTACAAGTCTTGTTAGGAAGATACAATGTTACCTATGCAGATGCTGCACCCCAATAACAAAAACCTATAGGGTATTTCCACCCCACAATATTGATATGGGAAGACTAAAGGGGTTTTTTCTCACCACAATGATTTTACATGTAGGGGAAGGTAAATGAATACTATACCCAACTACATTGCTGTTTTGATTTTACTTTATTATGGTGATAAAGAAAATTTGATCTACTGCTAGTAGACACAAGTTTCTCTTGGTTACCGACCACCTCTCACTACTCTTTCTCTTTTTTTATTGCTCCAAGTAGACATCCAGCCATGGTGAGTCACTCCCTGCCGAGTCTTATCTCTAGCACAGGAGATTGTTTATCTAAGTTAACAACAAGTTTTGAACCTTAGAGCTCTATAGCTTTGTGCACTATAGATTATAAACCTCCTTCACTCATGTCACTGTAACAAGAATATCTAGGAATAGCAGAACTGATATGCCAATCACTGTTGTAGAATCACCCACAGCCAAAACAGGAAGTATAAGTCTGAAGCTGGCTGTGACTTTAAGAAGCCTAAAATATTCTTCATATCCTTCTTACTGTTTATAGGTCATTGCCTTGGTTCCCATTCAATGCTGCGTTCTAGAATTATTGGCCATGCTTGCTAAGTGGTTCCAGCAGTTCCAATAATTGTCGGGAATCTGCATTTCCTTTTGGTCTGTTCCACAGCAATCATTTACTATTCTTTTGTGTAAATTTGCTCCAGGTACTGAGCAGAAGCCCTGGAGCAGTTCTCTGTGATGTTATAGCTCCTGATCCTTTAATCTACTACATCCACACTGCCAATTTTGCAAGCTTTCCCACGTACAAAAAATGGAGAGGTCTGTAATTTTTATCACAGGTACACTTCAAAATTGAGAGACAGAATCTAAAAAAAAAAAGAAAATCACATTGTAGGATTTTTAAATAATTTGCATTTTATTGCATGAAATAAGTATTTGATATAATAGTAAAACAGAACTTAATATTTGGTAAAGAAATCTTTGTTTGCAATTACACAGGTAAGATGTTTCCTGTAGTTCTTGACCAAGTTTGCACACACTGCAGCAGGAATTTTGGCCCCCTTCTCCATACATATCTTCTACACATCTTTCAGATTTCACGGCTGTTGCTGGGCTACACTGAGTTTCAGCTCCCTCCAGTTCTATTAGATTGGTGTTAGGTCTGGAGACTGGCTGGACCACTTCAGGACCATGAACTGCTTCTTAGGGAGCCACTCCTTAGTTGTCCTGGCTGTGTGTTTTGGGTGATTGTCCTGCTGGAAGACCCAGCCACGACCCATCTTCAATACTCTTGCTGAGGGACGGAGGTTGTTGGCCAAAGTCTTGCAAAACATGGCCCCATCCATCCAATGGGTCTTATGCAGGGGCGTAGCTATAGGTGATGCAGCGGTAGCAGTCGCTAGCAGGCCCTGCAGCCTCAGGGGGCCAAAAAGCCCTTCTGCCACATAAGAAGACATCAATATTGTAAATGGTACATGGTAACTGAGCTGCCCCATTTCACTTTTTGCACTTAGGCTTAGAGCTTGAAGTTACGTCTCTGGTTCCATGTCCATGAAGCTGCTATAGAGCATCTCTCTAAATGATGTTAAAAACAGCTCAGATGAGAAGGCTGCCCCCCATAGTCATATACAGTCAACAGATTCTACAAATCAGAAAATAGAAATGGCCAGGAAGAAACGAATATGTATCAATAGCAAGTAATAAAAAAATTGGTGACAGATTCACTTCCATCCAGAAGAGGACAACCGTACTACATAACAAAGGCACAACTGGAAACATGATATTGCATGCAACCAGCAATCATCCTTAAGATACGGTAAAATCTATCCATGCTGATAAATTAACTAGGATTAAACATGCATGCTCAGATAGCCAGGTGTTTCAAATGCAAGCAGATAGTGAAGAGGTAGATCCAAGGCTGTCCTAAATGGACATTAGAGCGTGCCACAAAAATAATTCTAGAAAAGATAGAAATATTCTTCTGAAAATGCACTTTTTCAACCAAACACAATTTTGAATACTAAAAAACTATTAATATCATCAGGAGGACTCTACCCTTACTTTTCTTGAACAATTCTGGCTAATATTTCTGTCAATGGGTGTTCTAACACTATCATGGCTTAAAGGGGTTGTCTCACTACATTGATTCATCTCACCTCAGTCCTGTTTTCTTGGTTTCATTTTTAATTCAGGGGTGTGTTTACTGGCTTCTACTAGGCTGCAGTAGAATCCAGGTCTGTAGCTATAGCAACCAGTGCTGGCAGCCTATCAGTAGAGATCAAACAGGTCTGTAGCTATAGCAACCTGAGGAGCTGATGAAGCCGATACAAGAGGGGATATCTAGGAATAGGTAGGACACTGTTAACGGACGTATATTGCAAAGTGACTTGTTTTTGCAAGATCTTTAACATAAAAAGCAATCCTTGTAGTGAGACAACCCCTTTAAAGGAAATCTGTTGCCAAGAATTTCTTTTCTTCTTAGTGGTTCTTTTTCTGATTGCAGATTTCTTAATTCGTTGTCTTATTATTGGGAGCGCTTTTTGCTGCATTGTTTAATCGATTTGATAGTGCTTTACGCAGCTTAATGAATGGGGCCTGTGGACTGGATCAGCCCCATTGATTCTATAGAAAGTTTTCTGGGCTTTGACTTGGGAAGAAACAGTTTTACAGGGGGGGTAAGAGGGGGGAGCTGTGACTATCCCATTGGGATGGTGGATCCTGTGTTATAAGTTCAATTGGGTCCCCTTTCAGGCGTTATATAATGAGCAGACTACTGACAATCTCTCTCTACAGAACAGGATGTGTTAAGACTATTATTAGGCCTAGTGGCCAAAGTGAAAACTGAAAGACTTTAGAATTAATAAAAAATATATAAAGTGATATAGAAAATTAAAAAAAAACACAACTAAAAATTCTTAAAAATGTTTAAACATAAAAACGTGAGTTAAACAATAAGTCATTTTTGCTGACACATTCCCTTTAACAGCTTAACATAATGGCAATTATTTTTGTGGCTCAACAAAATGTCAATAGTGCAAACATTCTTATAAAACGAAAGTTTTCCCAGACAAGCACGTTATTTGCAACATGGGGGAAAACATGATAAAAATGTTTAGGTCTAAGTCCTTCTTTGTTGCCCACAGCAACTATAGTGCTGTGGTCATGGGGCGGTGGCTGCATCCGCTTTTCTGTTCCCTCACTGGGTTGCGCTACGGTCTGGAGGACGGTCTGTGCTCCTGGCCGTCTTTTCTTTTCCCTGCCCCCGCTCCCTCCCCTGCCTAATGGTTTCCCACCCCGACTTTCCCCTCAGTCTACTCCTGCTGTGCCTCCCTTTTTGGGCCCACTATGGGCCCTTGTGACACTGTTGATGTAAAGGGCCATGGCCCCCATTCATTTTCCCCTAGCCTTCCCTTTCCCTTTTTGTTTTAATGCCACCTCCGCGCTCTGCACCCAGTTGTCGGTGTCCTTCCCTTGTGTTGATCCACTCCGTGTGTTTCTTAGGTTGTCTTTTTGTTGCCAAATTCCTCCTGCTACATTCCTGACCCTGTCTTGATTGCCACCTGCTATAACCTGTTGCTCAAGCCTCGTTCTCTGTACCACCCCACGGTTGCGGTGTCCCCTAAAGGACTTTCTGGAATCGACCTGGGGGTTTCCCCGCAGCGAAGTCCAATCGGTGAGCTCTGGTGAATACCGGAGGGCCCTTTAGACTCTGCTGCATGGCATAGGTTATGCCAACCCTCCCAGGCGATCCAGTGGATCCACCTCCAGACCTCTGAGCTAGCCTTGTGACAGCAACCAATCAGTGTTCCCCTTTCATGTCCCAAATGCCTGAAAAAAAATTTAAAAAGGGGGCTCTGATTGGTTCTATGGGCAAAAAAGAAAATCTTAGAAAATAGACATTTTCATAATGGGCCAATAATCTCAAGTTACACAAACTGCAAGAGCAAACATGTGAGACGTGTAATTTAAGGCATGTTGGTTGCATAAACAGGAAATTGTTGAGCAATACATGAACAATTCCTTTGGCTGCTACCGACCACTTCTACAAGGAACTTGACTTTAATCCACTTTTTAAGTCAAACAGGATAATTAACTGGAGCGAGGAGTTGGGAAGAGGTTCCTACACAGCCAGGCATTTTTGGATCTTTTAACTAAACCCTTATTACTCATTGGGTTTGAACTGTAAAGACGATCTGTTATATAATTTCTGAAATTAAATTATGCGTTGTATAATATGCTAAAAAGAATAAGAAAATCCCTTTTTTCTAGCTGTTATAAGATGTGACCTGATTTCCATTTGGGATGTATGTGTAAATAGGGCATACGTTGCTGGGAGACTGCTGTTACTTACTATGCTTATGGACTAGCCGGTTGACTCTTAGGCTATGTTCACACGGCTTAAAATGGGACGTATTTCAGTCCAAAAAACGCGCCGTGTGCGCGAAAAAAAAGGATGGAATTCGTCCCGTCATTACGGGGAATCCTTAGTTTTCATTGGAATATGGATTAAATCTCCTCTCCCCGCCGGGGAATACGCCGCGGGGGGAGAAAGGAATGTGAATTACCTGCAGATAAACGCGCCCCTGGTAATGATAGTTAAGGGCCCGGGGAGGTGGGCCCCCCGCTCCCGCCCCCCCTCCCCCCCCACCCCTCCACAGGGGTAATTGGGGGGCCCCGCAAATAAGCCGTGTGAACATAGCCTTAGGGGGGCATGTATGAATCTGGCGCCAACTCACTAGTTCTACCACTGTTTTTAATACTGTACAATCTGACAGTATGTATGAAAGTGTCTCACAGCACTTTATAAAAGTGTCCTGTTCTACGCCAAAACTGGTATGGATCTGTACAACAGTTTTGCTCTAAATTTTGGTGCATTTTTGGTGCATTGTACGACTCTGGCTTGACATGCTTCCACATCACTGGTGCATCCAAAAGTGTCATGTCTGGCGTACAATGCGGCAAGTTTTGCTGTCCTTCGGTTCATGCATCTATAGAACAGCGCTACAACAGTTTGTTTAGCTCACCAAAAAATGCTGCAGTCCCGTTCAAACATGTTGCCCATAGTGTTTCTCAAATTGGGCAAGGGAATGGATCATAACAAATCTGATGACCTGCAGGTTTCTGATTTACACCTTCAGAGAGGTTTACTCATTCCAGCATGAGAAACAACACCTCAATGTCTTGGTCCAAATAAAAACATTTTCGGGTTTAAAATAAAATCTGCTTGGCCCCACAATGGAGATAAATGAACTAATATATTCACAGTAGCAATTGTCACTTTTTCCTATTGATACACTTCTATTTATACCTATGCTTGATATTTACACGATCTATGGGCCTCATTTATAAAAACTTTCTAAGTGTGAGACTATCCTTGTTGCCCATAGAAACCAGTTTACATTTATTTTACGGCTCTGTAAAAATGAAAGCTGAGCTCTGATTGGTCGCCATGGGCAACAAGGTCAGTCTTATATGTAGAAAGTTTTCATAAATGAGGCCCAATATTTCCACTTCCCACAGGGATATTTTTTGCCTATTGTTACTTTGAAACTTACAGTAATTGCTATATTAAACTTTTACTGTGTGAAAAGCATTAAAAATGTTACCTGACAAGTTCAAAGAGCTTAACACTAAGAGACATTAAAATAAAATGTATATTTGGATTTATTTATCCACCATTTTAATACGTTAGCAGTTCCTGGTTAGAGTTACCATGTTGGAGCTATGATTACTGCTTGTGGAGAGTTATTATATGTTATTATAAAGCAGGGCTGGGCAATTAATTTTTCCATGGGGCCGCATGAGAAAGTGGGATGGGTTTAGAGGGCCGAACTAAAAAAAACCAAAAAAAAACATAAGGTGAACGGGAAAAAAAATTAGTTTTTTGGAGTTTATTTTTGTGGAAACTTACTCTGTACCCTCAGTGAGGCAGGTATATAGATACGTCCCCCAGTAAGGTAAGTATATACAGCTCCCCTCAGGCAGGCAGGTATATAGATATAGGTCTCAGGCAGGCAGTTATATAAATATAGGTTCCCTCAGGCAGGTATATAAGTAGATATAGTCCCCACAGGCAGGTATATAGTTATAGTTCCCCACAGACAGGTATATAGATATACCTCCCCACAAGCAGGTATATAGTTATAGCTAAGCAGGTATATAGTTATAGCTACCCAGAGGCAGGTATATAGATAGTTATTGCTCCCCATAGGCAGGTATATAGATAGTTATTGCTCCTCATAGGCAGATATATAGATAGTTATTGCTCCCCATAGGCAGGTATATAGATATTTATTGCTCCCCACAGGCAGGTATATAGATAGTTATTGCTCCTCATAGGCAGATATATAGATAGTTATTGCTCCCCATAGTCAGGTATATAGATATTTATTGCTCCCCACAGGCAGGTATATAGATAGTTATTGCTCCTCATAAGCATATATATATATAGATAGTTATTGCTCCCCATAGGCAGGTATATATATATTTATTGCTCCCCACAGGCAGGTATATAGATAGTTATTGCTTCCCAAAGGCTGGTATATAGAAATTAAAAATAATAACACTAATACTAAGCTTACCAGCTTACCTGCTTCCCCGCCGAGCGTCTCCCTCTTCTGCCCGAGGCTGGCGGCGTGATGTCATCACATCGCCAGCACGGGGACAATGAGCTGACTTCATCGCGTCACTGCCCAGCTCACAAATGCTGGGTAACAGTAGCGCTGACGGCCTGCCACGGCCTCTGCCCAGCTGGCTGTCAGCGCTACTATTATAAGACCTGGCCATCGTACGCCGCGGGCCGCATCCGACCAGCTAGAGGGCCAGATGCCCAGGTCTGTTATAAGGGTATGTCCACATGGCAGCGTTTTTGGTCGGATTTTCAGACAGTTTTCGGATTTGAAAACCATCTGAAAACTGACTGTCAACCATCTCTGTAGACTTTAAAGCTATGTTCACACAGCTTATTAGCGGGGCGTAATTATGGCCCGCAATTACGCCTTGTGCACGGGGGCGGGAGCGGGGGGGGGCGGGAGCGGGGGAGGATGGGGCGTTACCTCGCCGGCCCATAGACTTTCATTACCAGCAGCACGTATACGCCGCTGGTAATTCACATGTCACTTATCTCCCCCTGCGGCTTATTCGCCGAGCAGGGAGAGGAGACGTAATCCATGCCGTAATTACAGACTGAAATACGTCCCATTTTAAGTCGTGTGAACATTGCCTAATAGAAAATCCGGTCAGTAGTCTACACTGCATGGTTTTTTACAGGGCGGATTTTCACACCGCTGGCGTTCCGAAAAACTCGGAGCATGCACAATCTTCCATCCAGTTTTAATGCGAGAGTTGTGCTAGTCAATGGTTAAGGGGGATGGGCGAATCCACAAACCACAGACAGCACCATCCCCCAAAACCATCAAAAGGTGATGCAATACTGTCACGGTTCACGCTGCGGCCCCTGCTATGGACCATCAGCGTGCCCGTGTCTCGGGTTTTTTCGGCTCTTTTTCACCCACCTGTCCCAGCTCCTGTTTGCAGGTCTCAGTCTCCATGCTTCCCCCAGCTTCCTGTCTTCCTGTGCGCAACACGGGCTCCCTCTAGGGGCACGCGCACGGCACTGCATGATACTTAAGGAGTCAGCGGTCCTTGGTCCGGCCCAGTGACCTGTGACCTCTGGCTTCTTAAGGAGCTTCCTGCCCTCTGGCCATTGTCCAGTTCGTTGTTGTCCTCGCTAGAAGCTTGACCCCCTTAATGCTGTACTCGCTGAACTCAGTATTTGTCCTTCGTTTAATTATCCTGCTGAAACACCTGCTGTTTTAAATATATTTCTGGCACCTATCTGGTTTTCTGTCTTATGTTCACTGCAGCATCCGTTTATCAGCCTCCAGTACCCAGACCTGCACTTGGGGCTTACCCCTGCCCAGCATCTGCCATCTGTGCCTGCGGTGGGCCCTGAGGATCCACACCCGGATATCAACGGGCGGCGCTTCGCATATGTTCGTCAGCGCAATCCGTTACGGGTACGAACTGACCATCAATATTGACCCCGCCGAGTGACCTCTGCCTGACCTGGTAGCTGTGGTGAACCGACATGGCGTCCACCTGGAGCAATTGTTCCGAAAAGCTGCAGACCATCACCACCCGTTTGGACGAAGTCATGTCTGCACTGGCACTACACCTGCTCCACCACCCGCGGGTGGGCTCCGCCTCCTGCTGCCATGTCCAGTCCTATGCCTCACTTGCCTCTGCCTGCCCGTTATTCTGGAGACCCTCATATGTGGTCGGCCGTCTTCCTCAACCATTTGCACCATCCCTTTTTGAGGTCCTCGCTCATCAGTTCCATTCTGACTGTGCCAAGGTCGCTTTCATCATTAGCCTGCTGTCAGGTGAACCTTGGCCTGGCCGTACCTCTTTGGGAAAAGGGGAAATCCGCTGACAGGGGACCTCCGGGAAAGTTCCTGAGTGTTTTCCCAGAAAGGTCTTCGAGTTACCTGGGCGAAACACCTCAGCTGCATCGTCTCTGCTCCGCTTCCGTAAAGGGGCGATTCTACGGTGGGCCATTATGCCATCCAGTTCCGTACTCTGGCCTCTGAGCTTGCCTGGAACAACGAGGCCCTCGTTTGCTGCGTTCTGGGGAGGTCTTGATGGACGCATCAAGGACAGTTGGCTGGTCTGATCTACCTACCACCCGGACGACCTCATCGCCCCTGGGCTACCCGGATCGAACATCCGTTTTGGGGAGAGGGAGTTAGAGTTTTCGCCAACAGCCTGTGTCCTCTCGTCCTCGCAAGCTTCCGCCTCGCCTTGCACCTAAAAACCTCGAGCCCACCTTGCCTGACACCTGCGTTTTCCCAAGATGAGCCTATGGAGGTCAACCGGACTCATCTCACCACAGAGGAACGCGCCCGTCGACGCGGTTTAACCTGTCCTGTACTGCGTGTGGTACCCGTCATTTTCCCGAAGAACTGCCCAGTTCCGCCCCCGCGCGCCACGGAAACCTCACACCATGGGTTGTGGGTGAAGTTAACCCTGAATAACGGGGTGCCTGCTCCCCGTTTGACCACTCCAGTCACCCTACGTTTTTCATCTGGTGATGCGTCTGAAGTGCCCGCTCTTCTGGACTCCGGCTCTTCTGAGAACTTCATCCATCCATCCATCCCTACTGGAGAAGTTCTGCCTGCCTGTTTTCCGTCTGGAGAGACCACTACGTTTTTTTATCCGTTAACGGGGAGATCCTGAAGGAGCCAGTCCAGTTCCAAACCCAACCTGTGTCCCCTAAAAAATTGAGGTTCCCACCAAAAGGACATCTCCTTTTACGTCCTGCCAAGTTTTTTCTGCTCCATTCTTGCTCGGGCTTCCATGGTTCCAGCTTCACAGCCCATCCCTGGATTGGCGAAAAGGGTGAAGTCGTCCAATGGGCAAGCATTGCTAAATCTCACTGCCTCAAAACCCCCCCATCTGGTGCAGCCCTGCCCTCCCGTTTCTATGCCCGTTTGTTCTGCTGTGCCGGTTGGAAGATTCACATCGGGAAGAAAGCCTCTGGTTTTGCAAAGACACCTCTGACTCCCACCCCACCCACTACCTGCCTACTGTTTCTGCTTCTTCTCCCCAGGTCCAAGAAGTTTTCCGGACTCTCTGGACACCTCCCCCTGACGACAGTTCCTGGGATACCGAGGAGGAGTGGTTACCCCAAGCCGTTTTGTGGGTACCAGGCTAGCCCGGTGGGGAGTGCTTATGGGGGGGGGGTACTGTCCCCGGTTCACGCTGCGGCCCCTGCTATGGACCATCAGCGTGCCCGTGTCTCTGGTGTTTCTGGCTCTATTCACCCACCTGTCCCATCTCCTGTTTGCAGGTCTCAGTCTCCATGGCTTCCCCCAGCTTCCTGTCTTTTCCTGTGCGCACACGGGCTCCCTCAGGCACGCCGTGGCACTGCATGATACTTTTAAGGAGTCAGCGGTCCTTGGTCCGGCCCAGTGACCTGTGACCTCTGGCTTCTTAAGGAGCTTACTGCCCTCTGGCCATTGTCAGTTCGTTGTTTTTCCTCAGCTAGAGCTTGACCCCCTTAACTGCTGTACTGCTGCTGACTCAGTTATTTGTCCTTCTGCTTATTATCCTGCTGTACACCTGCTGCTAAATAAATTTTTGCACCTATCTGGATTCTGTCTTATGTTCACTGCAGCATCCGTTTACAGCCTCCAGTACCCAGACCTGCCTTCGGCTACCCACTCCAGCATCTGCCATCTGTGCCTGCGGTGGCCCTGAAGGATCCACACCCGGATACAACGGGCGGCGCTTCGGCATATTGTTCGTCAGCGCAATCCGGGTTTCAAATTTCCTTACACAGAAGCCTGCTGGTATTTTATCTATGCTATGTGGCTGCAGCCTAAGTCTTTTTTTTTTTTTTTTTTTTTTTTTTTTTTTAGGAGCAGTCATTATTGTAGAGCTTTATAAAAGCCAAAGAAAAAAACACAAGAAATGTAAATAGAAAACATTATACTGTAGGCCCTAATCTGTAACACTCCTGCAAAGAATTTTGCAGAACTGAAATTAATTCAACACTAATAAGAATGTGTTGAAGAACCCTGGGAATGATGAATACAGAGAATACACAGCTGGTTACATCAAATAGAAATGTTATAAAGGTAATGGAAATGGTCTGATTAAGATGTCATGATGTCAGCCACAAAACAAGGCGACACAAAATTAAAACAATGCGGCTGTCACTTTCCCTTTTACTGTAAATTCTGAGAGTCTAGAGAAAAAGCTTTAAAACAACCTCTACTTCTATGCTTGATTTCTGAAACAGAATTTTAAGTTTGCACATTAAAGACAGTTCATTCTGTCAGCCGCAACTTTTTTTCCCATCACCATGGCCGTATAAACTGTTTGTTATGTGGGACAAGTTGTATTTTTAAATGCAACCATTTTAATATAAAAAATATTCATAGCGACTTATAAGGCCGCTACAGCGGTTCAGGCCGTTAGACTCAGGATGGATATGCAGCTATAATGTGGGATTACATGTGCCTGTATTGTGCTTCTGGGAAACTGGCCTCAATAAAAAAGTGTGTTCATCACTTCTTTACTTATGTAACTTATCTTTTAGCAAAATGTTGTTAAATTTTATTTTTATTATTGCATAGGAATACCTATGAATTTCAGTGCACTATTTAATGCGTTTTAAGGGGTTTCTCACCACAATGATTGGCTTTTTACATGTAGGGAAAAGTAAATACACATTTTGACCAAATACATTGTTGTTTTAATTTTGCTTTGGTCAGGAGATAAAGTTGTTTCAAGTTTCTCTGGTTACCGACCATGTCTCCACACCTCTCCCTGCTCCCTCCCTTCCACCAGTCAATCAGTCCGCCCATGGTGAGTCACTCCCTGCTGAGTCTTAGCTCTAGCACAAAAGCGTTGTTTACCTAAGATAAAGATATGGTTTGAACCTTAGAGCTCTGTAGCCTTGCACATTGCTATTTGCAAACCTCCAGAAGTCATGTCACCCTCAAAGAATCAGCTAGAAATAGCATAGCTGATAGGCCAATCACTGCTATAAAACCCCCCACAGCCTGAAACTGCCTGTGGCTCTGTGAAACAGCATAGTGAGAAAACCCCTATAAAGTAGAAACTTAATAATAGAAGCCCTGGTAACCTTTGATTGCATGAAAAAGGGTCCCCCTACCTTTTTTGAATGAGATAGGGTCCAAGGGGCTATTGACTATGACATCTAAATAGCTTACTATTCCTGAGCCTAGGCTACCAGTGTGCCACAGTATGGTACTGTGTAGGAAGAACTGCCCATCCACTTAGATGATTCCTGAAAATATAACACGTAAAGCAATTATTTTACAGAAGAAGTCCTATTGTGAGTTAGGTTCTTGCTGCAAAGGATCAAAGATGGGGGATCAATGTAGTTCAATGGATCACTACCATCTAGAAGGTCTTTGAAATTACGACAATGCAAAGACTAGATTAAACTTAAAGGGGTTGTCTCACTACAAGGATTGCTCTTTATGTTACAGATCTTGCAAAAACAAGTCACTTTGCAGTAGGTGTCCATTAACAGTGTCCTACCTATTCCTAGATATCCCCTCTTGTATGGGTTGCATCAGGTCCTCAGGTCGCTATTGCTACAGACCTGTTTGATCTCTCCTGATAGGCTGCAAGTGCTGGTTGCTACAGCTACAGACCTAGTGTCCTCAACAGCTTGCACTGCAGGCCAGTAGGAGCCAGTAAAAGCCCCTGAATTCAAGAATGAAACCAAGGGAACAAGACTGAGGTGAGATGAATCGATGTAGTGAGACAACCCCTTTAATATACTGCATTTCAACACCAAGGTAAAGAAATCTGGGGGACCTATCTGTCCACAATACATAGTGGTGTCATAAATTTGTTATAAAAAGAGTTATTTTAACCAGTTCCTGACCGGGCCATCTACTCTTTTTCCTGGCCAGGCTCATTTTCATATTTTTTAGTTTATGTGGGCTTGAATGCTATAATGCTTTCTTGTAATCAGTTTTTCTACTGCACAGAGGCAGATGTCTACTGCTTGCATATTTATTGTCAATGGGCGGTTGGTATCTAGTTAATCTTAACCCCTTACCGAAATTGGATGTATGGGTATGTCTAATACCGGTAAGGGGCTAATTGCAGCTAACACTTGCTGGTTACAGTGAGGGATGGTGCTGTGCTGTTTAATCCCTTAGACGGTGTGGAAAAAATGGCCGCGGCATCTAAATCAATGAGAAACAGTGCCGCACACCGTTTCTCACTGCTAAAGGGACATCTACGGCGAGATCACTGTGTCCCGATCATTGAACATGGCAGCTGGAAGCCTTGTGAAGGCTTCCATTGCTGCCATGTCCTGGATTTCCCCACTTGCTGCCTGAGGCCGGAAGTGGGGAAACCACCGTATTGGTATACCCTAATTCATTCTCTATACAATGCATTAGGTAGAAATGATCACGCCCCCTAGTGGTGTAGTACTCTAGGGGGACTCAAAGTTAAAGTAAAAAAAAAATGTTTTCAAATGTAAAAAGAATAAAAAAATATTAAAGTTCAAATCACTCCCCTTTCGCCATTTACAAATAAAAAAAATAAAATGCTAAAAAAGTTACACATATTTGGTATTGCCATGTCTGAAAAAGTCTGATCTATTAAAATATAACATAATTTATCTGGTACGCTGCACACCGTAGAAGAAAAAAATTCCAAACACCAAAATTGCGGGGTTTTTGGGTCATTTCACGTCCCATTAAAATTGGAATAAATTTGATCAAAAAAATTGCATGAATTCCAAACAGGTAGCAATAAAAAGTACATTTCAGCCCGCAAAAAATGCATCCTCACTCAAGTCCGTAGGCGTTAGCACAGAAAATGGCACCGCGGTGCAAATTTAAAAAAAAAAAAATTTTATGGTACCAAAACAAAAAACATACATCATTGGTATTGCCAGATGCGTATTAACCTGTAGAATACAGATAACACATCTTTTTTACCGAAGATTGAACGCTATAAAAACAAAACTCCCACAAATATGGCGCAAGTACTTTTTTCACATTTTGCCCCACTAAGAATTTTTTGCTGGTTTCCCAGTATATTCTACACCATTAGAAAGTACATCTTGTCCCGCAAAATAAAAGCCCTCATATGTCTATGTAGGTGGAAATATTTTATGGCTCTGGGAAGGTTGGGAGGGAAAAATAAGCGTGACAAAAAAAGAGGCTCCGTCAGGAAGGGGTTAACTAATCTGCATCTCAAAACCAATGTAAAGAAATCTGGGAGCCTCGTCTCTTCACAACACTGATGAAAGTGTGTTATAGGAAAGAATGGAAAGAAGTATCCTAATTTTAAACACAGAAAGCTAAGATCCAAACATTTTTAGATAAAGAGATGTTAACTTAGAGATGTTTTTTTGAAGTCACGAAATAAAAAACAAGTAAAAAAAAAACAGTCAATTATTATCGAAAATTTATTATTCATTCTCTTTCAGTTCAGTAAATGTAGTCAACAATGTAAAGTTTTGGGTTGCCATGACTACTTACAGGGAAACATACTCATTTCTTTAATAGTTTTATTTATGTTACATGATAAATATATTAATAAAAAAAAACCCCCCTGCCCTAATATTTTTGGGTTTCCCCCTTTTGTGCCACTAAAAACTCTAACCCTGGGGCATTAAAAAGAAAGATTTTTTAAAAGGGAAGGTCTCAAAAATGATTCATTGTTTTAAGCCCCCCTTTTTTTATATTAAACACTTTTTTTTTAGGAATTTTTTTTAATTTTTAAAACTTTTTTCAATTTTTTTAAAAATTTTTTTGTCTTGCAATTTCACTTGGCCACTGGGCCTTGTTTGCACGCTTTAAAACAGTAGAGAGATGCTTTACATAGCTTCATCCCCAAATGGGAAAATTTTAAAAGACTGATCAGTCCATTGACTTTAAGGAGGTTTTCTAGTCATCTCGTGACCTGGGAAGAAAACAGTTGGGGAATGAAGGGGGAGAGACATCCCCAGTGTGAATTTGGATCCTGTGTTATCTATTTACACGGTGTCTCTTTTTAGTTTGACCCCCTTTGTGCGTAATACAGAAACTGAGAATCTTTCTCTACAGAACAAGAAGTGTAAGACTTTATTTGGGCCCAGTGCAATGTGAAAAGCAAAATTTAAAAATGTTTTAAATAAAAAAAAGGAGTTAAACTAAAACATTTTTGATGACATATTTTTCCCTTTTAAAGTTATCTTCTCAAGAACTAGCAACAATTTTTCTATGCTTACAAACTTAAAAGAGTCAACGGATTAGACCCGCTTTTCTAGTGCATATCACATACTGATCTGATTAAGACTGAGGAATCTGGAGGCCAAGTTACCACCTTGAGTTATTTGTCATGTTCCATAAAGGAGTTTTTCCCGAGCAAAAACCCTTTTTTAGGTGCTGGAGCTCTTTTCCCCCGCTGTAGATCTTTTCCACGTGGTCTTGGTGAATGAGAAACGGTGCTGCACAACTCTCCGACCTCAAATTGATTAACGTGGCAGCTGGAAGCCTTATGAATGCTTCTATTGCCACTATGTAAGCTCTTCTATTACTTTGTGTCTCTGACAGAAAGTAATAGAAACGTCATCTTGGCGCACCCATATATGTTACCATCATACTGTTACTGAACAAATCCCAACATACCAAGTTCATCATTACCAATAATGCTGCTACATGAAAACCAAATAATACTGCCAGAATCTGACCACATGTAACCACCACATAGTGACTGATTAATGCTGCCATACTCTTTCTGACCACCACACAAAGACCAATGTTACCACCATACAGTGAACAAATACTGCAGTGGTACATACCGGTTCTACACAAGTGCATTGTGGATCTTGTAAGTAATCACAATACAGTTATATGCACTCAGTGACTCATGGGTTATGTCTAGTGTTGAGCGATGACATCGCCAAATCGGATGGAGAGATTATTTTTCTGAAAATCTCATCAAAAATTGCCCATCGCAGATTCCAATCACGCCATTTTCTGTGCTTTCTGTAATTTTGGCGGCCAGGCAATCAGTGCAGAGCACGGGGGATGAGGGGATGCAGAACGTCACCAGTGGGGTGTGTAGGGATCTCATTGGCTGCTGAAATCACATGACCTCGTTTTATCTATGTCACTGCACTTCCTGATCAGCGCCATTCGCTTCTATACAGCCAACAAAACGGATATGTGTCTCTCTGCTCAGCTTTTTTAAAACTGGTAGAGATTGTATGCCCGTGTTTTTACAACTAAAGAGGATCCTTGATAAAGTAGTTAGTTTAGGGTACAGCAAGATAACAGAATTCTGTTAGTATTAGTAAGAGATTTGGAAACAGCTCCAGTGCTCTGAACAGCACAACTGGGATGGTGGGGGGGGGCACACCTGGTCCAGGGGGGATAGCAGAGCCTGTATCAGACATATTTCTCCTCTCAAGCCATGGGGATATAACGGCAAATTTTATTTCTGTGTAGCCAGCATCCACCACAGTCTGAGTTCAGTGTGTCCCTTTCTTGTGGGATGCAGGTCTGCATTTATTACTCAGTCATATTTATCCTCTCAAGCCACACGGTGAAATAGCACCCAATATTATTTCTACATTGCCAGCTGCCAGCACAGAGTTCAGGGTGTCCCTTTCTTGTGGGGTGCACGTCAGCATTTATATAACTCATATTTCACGGTTCAAACAACGGTGAAAAATCACCCAATTTTATTTCTGCGTTGCTAGCGGCTACCACAGTCTGAGTTACGGGTGTCCCTGTGTTGTGGTGTGCACATCAGCATTTATATTACTCATATTTCTCGTCTTAAACCACGGTGAAATAACACAGTAAAAAACCATCTTTTAATGCAGACTAGATATCCTAGAGCAGTTGCATTATAAAGCTCTGGAAAAAATTAAGAGACCACTGCAAAATTTAAAGTTTCTCAAATTTTTCTCTTCAATGGTAAATTTTAGGGAGAAAAATGTACATTGTTATTTGATTATATAGACTACAGACAACATTTCTCCTAAATTCAAAGCAAAAACAGTTTTATTTATTTGCAGTAAATGAGAAATCTTCAAAATAATAAAAAAAGAAGCAGCGCTGTCAGACTGCAAATGATGTAAAAGGAAACAAGTTAATATTTTTAAAGAAACAATAAGACTAATGTTTTAAGTCAGGAAAAGTTCAGAAATTAATATTTGGTGGAATAACCATGATTTTTTTCATTCAAATTCCTTTTGGCCTATTCCTAGCATTTGTTTTGCCATCCAGCTTGTCCTATTGCAAGAGGCTTGTGAAGACCACAGCAGTGTTTTTTATACTTTCCTTCACTAAATAAGATTTGGTTCAGGTGATCACCTAATAAGAAACACATTAAGTAGAATGAGGTGGACTTTGGTTGGAATTCAACTGACACTGGAATGGAATGGCTGTCAGACATGTAGAGATGCTGATTGTTAGAAAACTGTGCAGTGGTCTCTTAATTTTTTCCAGAGCTGTATATTATGCATATCAGCCATCTTCTTTGAGAGTACCATCTATATGGAAGACCATTATTAACCCCTTAAGGACCCGGCGTTTTTTTTTTTTTTTTGTTGACACGTTAGTTTTTCTCTCCTCGCCTTCCCAGAGCCATAACTTTTTTTATTATTCCACTTACATAGTCATATAGGGCTTTTATTTTGTTGGACAAGATGTACTTTCTTTTTTTTTTTTTTAAATATATGTTTTATTGAGTATTTCCATATCAAACAACAATGTGAATCATACAAATATACATGTAAGCATTGTACATATAAGAATCATTGGTGTAGTCAAATAAGCAATCCTTCTTTGATGATTCAGGGTTAGCATTTCTCAAGGATCATAAGGAGATACCCATTTTCTACTTTAGTCCCCTTACCCACTAATTTCCCCCCCTCCGCCCAACTTAATAAACTTGAGATAACAAGGGACAAACAACTGATTCTGTTGTTATAATCCTTGTGACATAAGGATCTTATTCCCCATATCGCTCCCAAACAAAGTTCCTCATTAGAAGCGGTCAGTAATAGTAGTCTCATGTACACATCAAGATCTACTGGGTTGCTCTAGGTATACATAACTTCTTTTTGTATGACCAGGGTGCAATCCTTGTTGATCTTATCATTACTGGACATAAGTAGTGATATATGCCTCGAATCAATCAAGCGTGCGATAAGAGGACAACAGATCTTTTTCCCATGTCCCTGTGCATAAACCACAAAAATAACATATGAACCATCTGAGCTCCTTAGTCTCCAAAGGCTAGGCAGTCAGCGGGCGAGCAGCGCGCGGCCACCCCGAGTATGGGTCCCCCTTCTCCGTCTTAAATTATGAACCATGTATCGGAGGATCCCCCTCCAAGACTCTATTGTGATACCTTGAGGTTAGGTAGAAGCAATCTCTTATGGCTCGTTTGATACGATCTGGCAGCAAAGAGATAAAACTTTCCCAGATCCCCAAAAAAATTTCAGCCCGAGATTCTTTTTGTAGTGTTGCCTCCACCCAGTCCATCTTCATTAGATATGAAAGTTTTTCTAAGAATAATTTAAAGGGCGGTGGCGTTTCATGAATCCAGGTATGCAAGATTGTTTTTACTCCCGCTGCTGCAGCAAAGTGGAGAAGCTTCCTACACTCCGGTGTACATGGAGTGTCTTCTGTGTTTATATGGCCAAATATCGCCCATAATGGGGTTTTAGGAACATAGTTTGTGAGATTGGAGGTTGTAAATATTATGATTTTGTCCCAAAAGGTTTGAATTACCGGACAGCTCCATAAACAATGGAATAAGTCCAAGATTTACTTTCTAATGGTTTTATTCACTGTACTATAGAATATACTGGGAAACCGCAAAAAAATTCCAAGTGGGACAAATTGGGAAAAAAAACATATTTTCGCCATGTTTGCGGGTGTTTTGCTTTTACGGCGTTCAATCTTTGGTAAATATAATGTGTTATCTGTATTCCACAGGTTGATACGCATCCAGCAATACCAAACATGTAGGGTTTCCGTTATGTTTTGGTACCTAAAAAAAATTCCAAACTTTTTCTATTTTTGAAATTTGCACCACGGTGCCATTTTGTGCAACCAATAACTTTTTTGTACTAACACCTATGGACGTCAGTGAGGGGGCATTTTTTGCGGGCTGAAGTGTACTTTTTATTGTTAGCAGTTTGGAATGCATGCGACTTTTTTGATCACTTTTAGTCCATTTTTTAAGTGATGTAAAGTTAACAAAAAACGCAATTTTGGTGTTTGGAATTTTTTTTTCTTCTACCGTGTTCAGCGTACGGGATAAATGATGTTATATTTTTATAGATCGGACATTTTCGGACGCGGCGATACCAAATATGTGTAACTTTTTTATTATTTATTGTTTTTATTTGTAAAATGGGGAAAGGGGAGTGATTTGAACTTTTAATACTTTTTTTTGTACTTTAAAACTTTATTTCTTTTTTTTTTTACTGTAACACTGAGTCCACTTAGGGTACTTGACCACTAGGTGGTACGATCATTAATACAGTCTAATGCATTGCATAGACAATACATTAGACTGTACCAAGATGGTGGTTTCCCTACTTCCTGTCTGCGGTCGGAAGTGGGGCAAATCAAGACATGGCAGTGATGGTAGCGTTCGCAGGGATCCCCACTGCCATGTCCAGGCATCAAATCGCTGCAGTTATGCTGCGGCAATGCCGATCGCCCTGAAGATCGGTGCGCGGCACCGATCTTCATTCATTCAGATGCTGCGGCTATCTATGCCGCCGCATCTGAAGGGTTAAACAACACGGGCAGGCGACACTGCCCATTCGCGCTGTAACAGCCGGGTGTTAGTGGCGATTAGCCTCTAACACCCGGCGGCTGTGTGGGGGGGTTGCGGCGCGATCCCCCTGCAAAGCCCCTTAGGGACCCTGGGACATATGAGTACATCCAGGGTCCTTAAGGGGTTAAATACAATTAGGTGGTTGTTTCTAAAGAGGTTTCACTATTTATGAATAAATTATTTGGACAACTGGAACACACAAAACCTTAGATTCTATGGGAGACATGTATGATCGGGTTTGTCACCCTTTTCTGGTGTAAAATGCGCTTAAGTGAGTCGGCTACGATGTCTAATGCACCTAATGAATGTTAGGTGCATTGTTTGTAAGACACTTTCTAATGCGCCTGGGAGTGTTCTGGGGATGTTCTGGGCACGTGTCGAACCACACTCGTATTATTAGACACATGTATGAATGTGGTTCAGGAAAACTAGGTGCATTACTGCATTACTGCTCGAACAGGCAGACCTATTTCAATGTGGTCTGCCTGAGCCTGAGGAGTCGAAGTCGAGCCAGATCTGCTGTTAGGGAAAAAAATGTCCAATATTTCTCAACTTAAACCAGTACAATAATAAATGTAATTTATGATAATGATCTAACTATCTAAAATTCAATTATTTAAATGTAATAAAAAATGTTATCGTATAAAATTAATATAAAAATATATAATATCCCAAATATATAAAAATCTCCTATAAAATGCATTTAAATTTAATAGAAACTAAAACTAGTTTTACATTAAATAACCCGAAGATGTTGTTGTTCAGATTTTACAATTTTAAATTTTTACTACATTTAATTTGAAATGTATTTTTGCTGCTCTCACCCTTTATTCTACATACAGCAAGAGCGAGCACATCACAGGTATTGCTGGGACCTGTGGTTCACAAAGCAAGATCGGTCCTATAGTTTCTATTTACTGACATGCTATTCTAATGACTTTTATTTTATTTCCAGCCTATCTATAGCCTTTATACATGTTTGGCACATTACTAATGTGCCTACGTTTAATAATGCGCCAAAAACACAGGCGACGCACGTTGAACTTTAGACTCGATTTATAATCGCACAAAAAACACTTTCATACATTCAGGCGCATTATACACTGAAAATGAGACTCGACAAGTGCCTTCCTTCATACATGTCTCCCTATGTGTCAAACACAAGGCCTGCAGGCCAAAGCACACCACTTTCTTTTAGTTGACCTGCAAGAGTTTTTACACAGCAAGTAGAGATGGGCAACATACAGATACTGAAGTATTGGCTCTCCACTTTCCCCAGAGGACGTAGCCAACACTTGGCAGAGGTGTCAGCACAAGGAGCAGTCCCTATCTTGGATTCTGAGCTGAGCGTGCACCTCTGCACTACTCTGTTCAGCAACTCACAGGTGGTGGCACAGCTCTGACAGCAGTACCCAGGCCCCCTAGCCACCCTTTAGGATAAGGGTCAAGGAGGAAAATCAAAATCCTTGTCCCTTTTGGGTGAAAAGAGTTTGACCCCCCTTGTTCAACATTGGTAAATCTCTCGGAAATTTTCATTACCATTATGGTAAAATTGATTACAATGTGCGTCATGGTGGCGTCTATTTTATAGGGATTTTTTTAACTGTATTGTTTGGCTTGAATAAAAGTTCAGTTTTTTTAGAATTGTTCAAGATTTAAACCACCAGCCTATAATTCTTTTTTTTCCTATGGTTGGTGCGAAGAATGACTGCCCCCTGCACCCCCAAGTTTTAAAGTGATTTTCCAGATTTCCCCGGAGGGAAAAACTTTCATCACTTGTTATTGGTGGTAACCCTTCTAATAAAAGGGCATTGTCAAAAGCAGACTACTCCTTTAATCTTTTTACTGCCAATAACATCTATGATACATAATGGCTTTCAATTACTGTTGCAGCCGTAGCAGAAAGGATAGGGCTTGAGATCATATAAAAGCCTAGACGTTTGGCTTTCAGATGGTATCAGGATCAAAGGTCAGTATTCGGGAAACAGCACTAATTTGAAGTCGGGAGTAGATGAAAAGGTTCTGTGTATGTGGTTTTGGGGGGGGTAAAACTCAAGTGACAAAAGAAACAAAGATCAAAAGCTGTTTTGAAACTCTCCCCCGTATGCCCCCAGTGAAACCCACGGGGGGGCATGAACTTTTCTTCATGTTTTACCGTTCCAAAACCGGCACAAAAATTGTGCTTCTATTTGTCACATTTACAGAGGCCTTTATTCTACTGGAGGGGCTACACAATGAACAATTTTCAATTCTTCCTTATTCCCATGCGGGCGCCGGTTTCCCCCGCACTGACCAGGTGTTTTTGTCTTTCTGGTTTTAATGAATTTGGGAAGATAAAGCACTGGACTTTTCTCCCTTTATGAATTAACATTTTATTATTATTTCTAGCAGGTTTTAAGAATCCCAGGCTCTGCTTGGTTTGCACTTTTACCCACAAACATGAATTCTAAGCATTTTTTTTTTACCAAATGTTACACTTTGATGCGCAATTACATGAAGGTGTTTATAAATGAGTGTAACGTGCTGGGTGGCATTTTCAAATGTGCCAAGTGTGTACTTTCAGAAAATATATGTGTACGACGGGGTATAATATTGTTTATTTTTAATTTAATAATTTTTGGGGAAAGTGTAATAACGTATGCCATAAACGTCTGATAGGTATAGATTCCATCTCTGGGACAGAACCCCAAAAATCCCTGTGCAGAATAGAGAGGAGATCCTGCTTGTCCCCCACTCTCTGCTCATTTCAAAAAGTATTTAGAGCCAGGGCCGGGACAACGGGTAAACAAAAGTAGGCAACTGCCTAGGGTGCCACTTCATCACAGACAGGAAAGGGGCACAAGAAGGCATGGAGGGGGCTGCATTTTCTAATTAGGGGGTGCTATATACCATGTCTCAGTCCTGAGCCGTGCACACCAGAACTCTCATAGATCGGAATGGAGAATACAGCGCATGCGCAACTTCCTCTAGGTTCTGCACGTGGATTTTTGTGGCCCATTCTCAAGATAAGTGTGGGTCCAAGAGCTGGGATCTGTTCTTATCATGCATTAATGGCATATGTAATCATATTAAAATGCCATAAATGTCTGAGTTGGGAACACCAAACACCACCTTGAATGGTAATATAAATTTTGTTGCTTTTTATTCCAGCAATGAGATTGCTTGTTGGTTTAGAAAATTTCAACAAAGGTAATTGAGACCCTCTTTATTAGTCAAATTAGAGCATAAACTGCACTAGCCTTTCTATTCTGCATCTATCGTTTAGGTCTCTGGATGTCCAATGATATCAGTTGTTGCTTTAGTATGTAACACTTTATCTTCTCTACAGCTATGAACTTTACAGTTCCCCAGGTCGTAACTGCTGATCTGTAGGATGAGCTGTGTAATCAGCTTTACAACTAATATACATTACTTGGTTTGATGTGATTCACAATGACATAGTCTTGGCCACCAGGAGCCGTTACTGGATGAACTTTTAAATGTACTGTATATTACCCGGATTCAATTAGCCACTAGTTACTTCATTTAGAGATAGAATCTACATTGATCATAAGATAGTCTAAGAGCGTTTCTAAAACTTTTTTTTTTATATTACAAGTCATTTATCATAGCACTAATAAATAAAGCATACATCAATATTTAATAAACACAGAACATTTCTAAAGGTCTCACAATGATGTGATCAGCATGATAAATGACGGATTAAAGCAGATTGTTCCGAGAGCAGCTTCATGAACTGGAATTATCCTTTTAAACTTCATTATTCTTGCTATAACAAGAAGGTAGCCAGTTATAGAAGAACACATGGACATCAAAAACCAGGAATCACAAAAAACTAGCTAAAAGACTGATGACTTTCCCTTCATTAACATAAGGCCATGACCAATAATATAGCTTGCAGCTTTTGGGCCTTTGGCTACATTTATTCTATGCTTTGACACATCAAGCTTCTTTTTTCTTTAAAGAAAAGGATATATACCTGCAATGGTTGCTGGACATTATGGCCCATATGTATGAAAACTGTCTAGGTGTAAGGGCATGTCCCCATGGCACGGGTTTTCAGCCGGTTTGCGGTTTTTCAGACCGCCTGAAAAACTGGCCGAAAATTAGCACAATGGTGCTCTATGGAAAACCCGTGCAGCAGTCCCCACTGCACGGGTTTTCCGTCCGGCGGTTTTTCTGCCCACGGTTCGGCCACAAAACTTTGAGCAAGCACATTCTTCCGTCCGGTTTCCGGACGGAATCTGTGCATCTCAATGTGAAGGGGGAGGGCTTTTCTCCGCTCCTCGCGGAGAAAAGCCGCCCTCCTCATCCCCCCCACGGCCGTGGGGACGGCCGCAAAACAGGACAAATACCGGCCATTTGTCCTGTGCAGTGGGAACGCGCCCTAAGACTTTCTTTGTTGTCCATAGCCACCAATCAGAGCACCCCTTTCATGTCATATAGTAAAAATGAGACGGGCACTCTGATTGGTTGCTGTGGGCAACAAAGGGAGTTTTAGACCTAGACAGTTTTCATACATGTGGCCCTATGTGTTTTTCTTCTGAGTTACCTGTATTTATATTTTTCATTTATAACATATTGGTTTATACTGACGGAGCTCTCTTTTGAATCTCCATCCTCATGAACTAAGGCCTGGCCCATGTTGATTATGCAACTTCTGCCCCTATTATTATGTGACCTTTGACATCATGAGATTGTATTGGTCTATTGCAATTCCATCTGTTACATGGCATGATATTATTGATGTGGGGTGTGTAATAAGGAGGTGTGTGTCTCTTCAGCCTGTATCACAGATGAAGCCATTGTCCAGGCAAAACGTGTGATGGGTGTTGCTGGTAAGTGCGTTCAGAACATTAAGGGGGACATGTCTGAAAACTGTCTTGGTCTAACTCTTTTCTTGTTGCCCATAGCAACCAATCAGCATTCCCCTTTCATTTATAAAGAGCACTATGTGAAATGAAATGGGAATGCCGATTGGTTGCTATGAGCAACAAGAAAAGTCTTACACCAAGACAGTTTTCAGACATGTCCCCCTTAATATCTTATTTATTTTTTGTGTATTCTAGTGCTGGGATCTTTGCTGACATTGGCTCTTTTATCAGTGGTATCAATTACTCATTGCTTGTCTAACTTTTGCGCTTGTCTTACGGATATTGTATGCTTTATTCTTTAGCCTTTTTCTGCACGTTTCTCTTACAAGAAAGTGTACACATACAGTAGCTCACAAAAGTGAGTACACCTCTCACATTTTTGTAAATATTGCATGATATTGTTTCATGGGACAAAACTGAAGATATGACACTTTGATACAATGTAAGGTAGTCAGTGTACAGCTTGTAGAACAGTGTCAATTTGGTGTGCCCTCAAAATAACTCAATACACAGCCATTAAAGTCTAAACCGCTGGCAACAAAAGTGAGTACACTCCTAAGTGAAAATTGACAAATCATGCCCAAAGTGTCAATATTTTGTGTGGCCACCATTATTTTCCAGCACTGCCTTGACTCTCTTGGGCATGGAGTTCACTGAGGCTTCATAGGTTATTCATAGTGGAATTATCTTCAACTTCTCCATGATGACATCATGGAGATCTTCTGCTCCTCCATCTTCCATTTGGGATGCCCCATAAATTCTTAATAGGGTTTGTTTCTGTTTACTCTCATTTTCTTTAACAAGGCAGTGGTCATCTTGGTGGTGTGTTTGCGGCCCAGTTTTTGAAGGGAGGCATCATACTCTGCTTCAGTATGTCACAGTACATGTTGGCATTGATGGTTCCCTCAATGAACTGTAGCTCCCCACATCTGGCAGTAGTCATGCAGCTCCAAACCATGACACTCCCACCACCATGCTTGACTGTAAGCAAGACACATTTACCTTTGTACTCCTCACCTGGTTACCGCCATACACGCTTGACACCATCTAAACCAAATACATTTATCTTGGTCTCGTCAGACCACAGAATATGGTTCCAGTAATCTATGTCCTTAGTCTGCTTGACTTCAGCAAACTGTTTGCAAGTTTTCTCATGCATCATCTTTAAGAGAGGCTTCCTTCTGGGACGACAGTCATGCAGACCAATTTGATGCAGTGTGCCGCATATGTGGGTATGGTTTCACCTCACAGCAATATTGGCAGCACTCATTCCTCTATTTTGAAAAGACAATCCCTGGATATGAAGCTGAGCATGTGCACTGAACTTCTTTGGTCGACCATGGCAAGGCCTGTTCTGAGTGGAATCTGTCCTATTAAACCATTGTATAGTCTTGGGCACTGTGCTGCAGCTCAGTTTCAGGGTGTTGGCAAACTTCTGATAGGCCATCTTTATGTAGAGCAACAATTCTTTTTTTCAGATTCTCAGACATGAGGTGCCATGTTTAACTTCCAGTGACCAGCATGTGAGAGTGATTACACCAAATTTAACACACATGCTCACCATTCATATTTGATACCTTGTAACACTAACAAGTCACATGACACTGTGGATGGAAAATGGCAAATTGGGCACAATTTGTCCAATTTCTCATAAGGGTGTTCTCACTTTTGTTGCCATTAGTTTAGACTTTGATGGCTGTCTGTTGTGTGATTTTGAGGGCACACCAAATTAACATTGTTATACAAGCTGTACTACTTAAAGTTTTATCAAAGTGTCATATCTTCAGTGTTGTCCCATGAAAAGATATAATGCAATAAAAATGTGAGGGGTATACTCACTTTTGTGCAATACTGTGTATTTAGAACCCATGCCAGTGGGGAGCGCTATTATTATTTGATTATTTAATAGTATATGTTTTTTTACACTTCTGATCAACCCATCATCTTGATTTATTTGTCTTATGTGTTTTTTAATCTTCTTGTCTTATGCCTTCATGTGGCTTTAATCTACTTTTGTGATGATGTCTGTTTTAATAAATTTTGTCATGACTGGTACATATATAATAAAGATAATAAATGGTTGCGTTATAAGCCCTGGTTAATGATGGTTAACCAATAGTGCCAAAAAAGCTATATGGTCACTACATTGCAATAGTGGTACATTATGCTTTATGAACTTCCCCTGTACTATTTGACTTTATTGTGAGGTTAAGTATTAAGTATAAAACTATAATGTGTAGACACCAATTTATGTAGCCTTACTATAAGAGAATCCCTTACTCTCTAGCCAAATATTAAACTTTATTTTTTTTAAATAAAAAGATATAGGGCAACATGTCAGAAAAGAGAAGCCACCACGCATTAAATGAGTGTATAGTGTGCCAGAATGTATGAACCTGTCAAAAATCTGGCACCTGGTATACCTTGCATAGTCTAATCGATGTGCCTAGTCTAAGCGCATAGCGTAATGTAGGAGCATAGCATATCATTGCTAGTATACTTGATGCACCTGTCGTGTCGTGTGTCGTGCCTGGCGCATAAAGCACCTAGTTTTTGATTACTACATTTTATTGATATAGAGAATAGGGTGTCAACTGTTTTTGCCACAAAATACACCAAATAATGGCACAGCCCTAATGGGACATATCACCCATAATGTTTACAGCCATTTGCTATCGGCAGAACTTTCTAGTGATGATTGGGACAAAACCTATTTTTAATTCACAAATCCTCTGTCTCTTCTAAAGTCCAAGAATTAAATTGTATAATTTTGTCCAGGTAGTATACAGTCCTATCTCTGTTACATTCCTGATATCCATCTGTTCCGGACATATGCTGGAGCTGAAAGCGAGATGAGGGAACAATGTCCCATACTTGATGGGGCTGTCCTTTCTTACAACTCTTTTGGCTAAAAGTAATAGCTATCATTCCCTTGGTTTCTGGCTTGAAACTATGTAATGATCCACCTACTCTCCTCCTTTTTACAATCCAGTTATCTGCCAGTCTCCTGAAATACCATTTAATCCACCTTCCTTTAATTGCAGCCCAAATGGTTTTTCCTTATTATTATAACCTTTATTTATATAGCGCCAACATTTTCTGCAGCACTTTACAATTTAGAGGGTATAAGTACAGACATTACACCTTAAAAACTACAGATGAGACACAAGGTGTGAGGGCCCTGCTCACGAGAGCTGACAATCTATTAGGTTTGGATCTTTACCGTACCTTCCTTTAAGGGATCTATTATTATCTCTTCTCAATTAATCTCAGTATTTTTTTCACTTTCTTTTTTCCTGTGTAAGTGTTCAATTGTGTTCGCCCGCCATCTTGGCCCGGCCTGGTGGACACTCTCGCTCTGGGATCGCCACTTTGGTAAACGGAACAGCAGGTCGACACAGGTTTCTCATTAAATCGGGCCTCCGCCAGCTTTATTCTCCAACACAGAAAACATATACAGCAAACAAAATAAATCCTAGCCGTCCAGCCACTAACAAAACGTACAGAGATCCCTCCTCTAGCAGTGGTCTGGATCTACTACCCAGCCCCACAAAAAATGTACTCACACTGTCCCAATATAGTCCCTTGGGCCTGGCTTCTCTCAAGCCTAGGGGGAAGAATTCAGGGTACTCTCCTGGACAAAGGCCTGCACACGTCCTCCACTGACTGTGAGCCACGCTCCCCCCTGGTATACTGAAGACCAGGGTAATTAACAGACCTTCAGCTGAGCAAATCCCTAATTACCACCTGAGTAATTAACTCCTGGTTACCCTTGCCAACTGCTGACCCTTTTCCCCACTGACAGCAGCAACTTGGGTAACCCATAAAATTGGAACTCAGCTGCTGCAGAACATCTAGTTGGCGGGGAAATGCGATCTTCTAAGGTCGCACCGCCACATACCCCTCCCCTTTGATAAAGGCCGTAGGCCTTTTCACCTTGCCAAACCTTTCCCCCAGGGGGCAAAGCACCTATTCTGGGGTATCCATCCTTGCAAGACACTCAGCAGCTGGTTTACTTGAGGGAACACGTACTTTCCACAGAAAGAGTACAGGAGTCATCCCCCAACCTCCTACTTATCCTCTTTCCCAGCTACCTGTGACCTGTCGCTCATCCCAGTTAACAGCTATGGTTGTAACCTGTTTCTAAGGACAAAAGCCTCCCTAAACCAGGTTTTGCTTTCTCTTGTTCCTGAGCCCTGGGTTTATCTATCACTACTGGTTTCCTCTTTAGCTTCTACACAAATTTGCCCCGGGTAACCTCTTTCCTACATCCTCAGATGCTAAAGGAGTCCATACCCCGATCTACTGCAAAGGTTCCCACACTCAATCAGCTATATTGGGCAAAACCCCCAGTAATAATCCTTTCCTTTTCCCAACCCAATAAGCTGGAGCTGTCTTTGCACTAACATACAACTCAGCGACTATCCTGGGAGTACCCCCAAAACCACTGACCACGGGTTTAAATAGCGCCTTCCTTTCCGCTCCCTGACGTTTTCTACAAAGACCCCATCGGGGGCACTCACCAAAATTTCGAGACTTTTCCCATACACTTTTCCTAAACTGATTCCCCTTTAATGTTTTTAGTTCTGAGTCTGCAGGACCCCCCCTGGGGCCCTAGACTTTTTCCCACTACAAGCCCAAATTGGACCTCACCTACCATCACATGGGGACTTCCAACCCCCCCCCAAAGTACTTACCCATTTCCCTATCTCAGCGGGTGGTATTTTCCCTTTGAAGCGGGCCCTATCGACCCCTCCCCTCTGTGACATTAGAGACCCTGCTGCATTGCATCTCTTTAGCCTGAGGTCACCCTTTCTGTCCCAAACAAAACCTCTTTTTACACGGGGTTTTGAGCCCCCTCGGCTGGGAGGAAAAAATTTCCCTTTCCTAGCCCCCTTTCATTTCCACAGCAGTGCCCCTGCCTTTCTCCTTTTTTGGGGGAAATAAACACCTCCTTTCCCATGGGGAGCCTCCCCCCCCCCTTACTCCCTACCTCAACCCTTTTTCACGGGCATTATTTGTAAACCTCACAACTACCCTTTTAATTTTCCCTCGTTTCCTCTGTACCTCATTTGGGGTTTTGAGAAACCAAACCCCCCTTTGGGGCCTGTTTCTAGCAGTTTCCCAAATTTGGGGAGATTCGTCTTCCATATCCCGGGCCCCCTTCCCCCCCGGAAAACTCTCGGGGCGCCATGTATAAATTCGATATTTTTTTACTTGGCGCCGACATTCCAGTTTTTTTGGGGGGGCATTCTAGAGTTTATTTGCGCCAAACTTCTCTAAAAGGTTCTTTCCTTTAAACACTCTATGCCCATACAAAATTTTGGGGCCATTAAGCTCTATGTAATGCGCCAAACTTTTTTTGGCTTAGAGTTTTAATGAACGAACTTTGAGAGACTAAATTGTTTCCCTAAAAATTTAAACCCAAACCAAAAAAATCTATAGGGCACATTTTATGAATTCGACTGCGAAATTTTTTTTTAATTTGGCGCCGGCACCCAGTTCAAAAAATAGTATAGAAAGTGTAGAATACGACAGTAGGAAGATTTTTGGCACTTAACAAAAGTTTTAAACGGCCAAACTTTGAAAGGGAAATAAGTGTAATGCCCAAAAATTTGGGTGAAATTAAAGGGCTCTATGTAATGCGCCAAAAATTTTGTCTTTTCCCTCCCTCTCTTCTATATCTTTTTAGAACGGGGGGGTTTCGGCCCCAAGTAAAAAAAAAGTAAAGCCAAATTTGAATTCATTCATGTCGCCTTCAGTGTCCGTTAGAACCACTCCCGCACCTGGCATGCTAAAAAAAAAAAAGGGGTCCTCTTTGGGAAACCTTTTAAATCAATAAAGGACCCTTGTACATGGTTTATCCCCCTTCCCTCCGGGGTCTGCTATTCCCATGGTTTTCTGCTTGGGGGTACGTTTTCCCCCCTGGAAAAAACCCCCCCCCCAAATTTCTTCACACCAATAACAGGGGACCCACATTCCCCTCTCCAAACCTTTCCCTGTCCCTGCACCATGCTTGCAAGGGGGTAGCTCTTGCAAAAACATTCCCCCCCTTTTTGATCGGCTAGTAGCAGAAAAACGCTTGGGGTTTTTTTCTAGAGGCGACATTGGGTTTCACCCAAAACATGACAACCAAAAATTTTTGACATGGCCAACACTTCCAAGGGCTCATAACTTCTGCACTTAAAACTCGGACCCACAACCCCTAAAAGGGGAAAAAAAAGAACTTTGCCCGCCCTTTCTATAGCTGCCCAGTTTCCCCACTGGGCACTACCCTGAAACTGTACTGAGGGCTGCGGGTATGGACCAAACCACAGGACCTAATTACCTGCAAATACTTTTAACCCGTTGGGCCACCCCTTCCACGGGGGACTTCTGCAACTGAAACCTTACACTCACGTTTACACAAATGCGCTCCGGTCCCGTGGTAGACCCATTGACCACGGAACCCCGGGGCTTCACTTTCAACGTGGGGGATTCATACTCCCTGGCTTTCCCCCCCCCGGAGGAGCATTTGGGTTTCCTTGGGTTTCTACTGGCAACCACCTTAGCCCTCCCGGGAAAATCGGGTTTAAACCCCTTTCCCCCTTGGGTTTTCTCTCCCAGAAAACACATCCTCTGCAAACTCTTAGCGCTGTTAACCCCAAACCCCTAGGGGGAAACCCCCGAACTAATTTTCTCCACGCTGGGGCCGGGCATTCCTAAAGAAGCTAGTTCACTCTTTTCACTAACTTCTTTTGTCCAGGGACACCTTTCCCCTGGGCACCTTCTCTTTTTAGCTCGTCTAACTGACTTTAAAGCGCCTTTTCGGGGATGGGAAACCTTCACATCCCCCCCAGGTGCAGCCAAAACCTTTTGACTGCACTGGGACCCCCCTGGAAAACAGAGATTTTTTTACAAAAATAACATTTTCAAAGACGACTCAGCATGCAATTTCATTTTAGCCCCCCCAAACTTGAAACCCGTCCCACCCAACATCCAGCAACTGTTTCCCGGAGTCTTCTGGCCGGGAAAAAAGGGACCTCTGGACCTTCCCGGCCAAAAACCCCAAAACAATTCCCTGTGTACGTTTAACCCTTGCCCCCTTGATGTGTCAAATTTTAACCAAGGAACAGCCCCTTAAACCCCCTCTGATGTCTGAGCTCGTCCCGGACCCCCCTCCCGCCCGACTGTTTTTATACCACCCTGGGTGGGGGTCCAGACAAACCTTTTACGCAGGCTTGGGGGTTTCAACCTCTCCGGCCTCCCGAAGGGGGAGCAGGAGCACAAAAATTCCTGCTTTCTCTATGGCACCTCCCCAAAATGGGCCCCCCTGCTGGGCGTTTGGAAAAAGGGTCCGCCCATGAAAGTTGGGCCCCCTTTGGGAACGGCAGCACGCCGCCCCTTTCAACTCGGCCTCCCCCAGACGCCCGGGGCAAACGTTTTTCCCGGGCAAAAAGACCTCCGGCCCCCAGGACATCCCCCCATGCTGTCACCAGGCTAGGGTTTTTCCCCGCAACAGCCATCCACCTGGTTACTTTTTGCATCCTTCTGTACGCAAACGTTTCGGGTTTAACCCCAAAACATCCAGAATCTGTGCCTTTAATTTGGGTAGTTTTTTAAATGTCCTGCAGGGGCATGTCACAGTAACAAAACCCCCTGGGGCTGCCGGTCAGAAAGGGTGCCAAAGGGGCATCCGCCCCTTGGGTCTGTGGGTAGCTTCTTGCTGAGTGCAAATTGCCAAAAGTTCCAAAAGGGAAACCTCCAAAGTCTTTCCCCTGCGGCCATTTTTCCACAAACGCCCTCCCCACACCGCTCTTCGGGCCCTCAAATCCCCTCTGCAAAATTTATCTGTACCAACTGACGAGCAGCTCCTTTCCCTGGGGAAAATTTTTTTTTTAAAAAAACCCCAGTAACAGTCCTTAATGCAAACCCCTTCAAAAATTAAGGGGCCTCTGGCCCCTTTAAAAAAATTGCACCACTTCGTGCCCAACACTTCACCACTTTCGGGTTTTGCCCTTTTTGCCCATTGCATACCTCCACCATAAAAAAGCGTTTCACGTGTTTGGGCCCCCCCATCTTGGGGCCCGGGCCCGGAGGACACTCTCTGCTCTTTGGATCGCCGCTTTGGTAAACAGAACAGCAGGTCGACACAGGTTTCTCATTAAATCTGGCCTCCGCCAGCTTTATTCTCCAACACAGAAAACATATACAGCAAAAAAAATAAACCCTGGGGCCTCCACCACAACTAAACGAACAGAAGTCCCCCTCTAGCAGGGTCTGGGTCACTACCCAGCCCCACAAACATGTACTCACACTGACAAATATCCCTTGGGCCCTCCCCTTCTCTCAACCTGGGGGGGAAAAAACAGGATACTCTCCTGGACAAAGGCCCACACGCCCCACGACTGGACCCACCTCCCCCCCTGGTATACTGAAGACCAGCTTTTTAACAGACCTTCACTGAGCAACTCTCCTAATTACCACCTAGTAATTTTAACTCCGTTTCCCCCGCCAGCTGCGACCTTCCTACTGACAGGCAGCAACTTGGTAACCCCCAAAATTGGAACTCAAGCTGCAGAAAAACAGTGGAGGGGAAAAAGCGATCTTCTAAGGTCGCACCGCCACACCTGCTATAAGGTGAAGTTTTGGTGTTGACTGGTCACCCCTACCTTTGTTCTGAGGTTAATACTTATTGTATTCCTGTTATAAAAATTATTAGCAATGTTTTTCTGCAGAATTTAGCACAAAAATAAAGTAGTCTTCTTTGGGAAAGTACGTTCACACGAGGCGACTCTCTACTTAATCATTTCTTTTGATTACCCTATTATTGGATGTTTTCACACCCTCTTCCTCTCCTTGGCAAGTGATATCATTTTTCAAAATGTATCTTTCTTGAATGTTTACAGTATTTGCATTTTATCTCAATTCTCGCTTATTTTCAGTTTTCTTCTATCATTGCTTTGCAGTTTTTCACCTAACTATGATTTTTAGGAATCTCCTCATTTCAGTTTGCAAAACTAACAGATGCAGAGCCCTGCAAGTGCTGTAAATCAGTAGTCCAAATTATTCATGAGGAGTAGGCTAACCTTTCCTGTTGCTGGCTGTCAGCTTTCTTTATATTACTGTACCTAGGGAGAATGTTGTCATCCAAAAAACAGGAGGGGGGGAGTTCTACAAAATGGGAAATACTTTACACACAGGGGGACAGATCACGAAACACTTTCTGTACCTTTTTTCTTTCTCTCAGGGAAAGGAGCATAATGGGGTGACAGGATGAGGAAACTACCTTACCCCGCGCAAACAGCGAGAGAGACATATAGTATCAGTTCTTTCAATCCAGGAGGTGGCCTCCCTGAGTGAACATCAAACCCTCTATGGGAATCCAGGGAAAGAGCTGAAGGCTCAATTTATCCCACCTAGCAATAGACCCGTGGAAGCTTTAGTAAAACTACAATAAAATATTATTATCCTACCTCCACTCAGCAGTAACAGATACAGTAGGTCATGGATCAGACAGCTCCTAACATCAAGATAGTGGAACTTTCCTTCTGATAACACTATTGCAAGAAAAGAAAGGGTGTGATGATAACCCTATCGTATAAGGTGATAGAAGAAGCAGCATTGTCTAAAAAGACCCACATATCAGGGCGTAACTGACCGGGGTAGCAGGGGTAGCAGTTTTGCACGGGGCCCCTTGCGGCTTGGGGGGCCTCCGGGCACTGCTCCTGCTGAGTCCGCTACCCCAGTAATCCGCTCCTGGTCCCTTGCCTGGCAGGTGAGAACTGTAACTAGTTCACTGCCGGCAGGCGGGGAGCTGCTGGCCCAAGCCCGCATACTCCCCTGAACGCCCGGGCGCCCCCGTCTTCCTCGAGCGTGTGTCAGAGTCAGCGCTGCTCCGGTAAGTAAGCAGAGGGAGCGCGATCAGCAACCGCTCTGTTACTTCCCCCCTGCCGGCCCTCAGTGGTCACTTGGGCCGGCGCCGGAGGACTTCAACATCACCGCTCCGCCCGGCGCTATGATTCGAGGCAGTAGGGCTGCAGGAGAGAAGCAGCAGGTGCGGAGCGAGCGACGCTCATCGGGGAGCGTGAGGACCGAGGTGATAAGTTTTGTTATGTCTTATTTATCTACCCCATATGCCTGCCTATAGCCCCCTCATATGCCTGCCTATAGCCCCCTCATATGCCTGCCTATACCCCCCATATCCTGCCTATAGCCCCCCATATAGCCAGCCTATAAAGCCCCTCCATATGCCTGCCTATACCCCCTCCATATGCCCAAGGCCGTAAACCCCATTTGCCTGGCCTAAGCCCGCCCATAAGTGCGCCTGCCTATAGCCCCGCCATATGCTACTATACCCCCCTTAAGGCCTGCCTATAAGCCCCCATAATGCCTGCCTATAGCCCCCATATGCCTGCCAATTAAGCCCCCCCATAATGCCGCGCTATACCCCCCATATGCGCCTCCTTATAGCCCCCATTATGGGTTTAGGTTTTGACTGCCATATTAGGCCTAAAGCCCCCCATTATTGTGGGTGAGATTATGCCCTGCCGCTATACCCCCCATATTCCCTGCCCTAAACGTCCCCCCCATATGCCTGCCTATAAAAAAACCCCCCCATATCCTGCCATATAGAGCCCCCCATTATAGGCCCTGCCTATAGCCCCGCCATATGCCCTACCTATATCCTCCCGCCCCATGAGGGATGCCAGCTTGCTAGCCCCCCATATGCCTGCCTATAGCCCCATATGCCTGCCTATAGCCCCCATATGCCTGCCTATAGCCCCCATACGCCGCCTATAGGCCCCCCCAAATATGCCTGCCTAATACCCCCCATAATTCCTGCCTATAACCCCCCATATTCCTGCCTATAGCCCCCCTATTGCCTGCCTATAGCCCCACAGATGCCTGCCTATACCCACCCAATTTTGCCCCTTATGACCCCCCCATTGCCCTGCCTATAGCCAGCCCCATATGCCTGCCATAGCCCCCCATATGGCCCTGAGCCTATAGCCCCATATGCCCCCTTAGCCTAGTAGCCCCCCCAAAGATTGCCTGCTATATAGCCCCCGCTATATGCAGCCATACTCCCCACTACCGCTCCCATATGCCTGCCCTATTGAGTAGCCAGCCCCCATATGCCTGCCATATGAGCCGCCAACCATAACATGCCTGCCTATATGCCCCCCATATGCCTACCTAAAGCCCCCACAAAGTTTATGCCTGAGCCTATAGCCCCCTGATGCCCTGCCTTAAGCCCGTCGCCATATCGCTGCCATTGCCCCCACTATGGCCTTTGATTCCTATGAGCTTCTCCCATAATGCCCTGCCTTATAAATAAGCCCCCATATGCCCTGCCTATAGCCCCCCATATTCCTGCCCTATACCTCCTCCATTATGTGATGCCGGTGCCTATAAGCCCCCATATACGCCTATACCGCCCCCATTGATGCCTGCCTATACCCCCCCATGATGCCTGCACTATACTCAAAACATCCCCCATAAATGCCTGCCGATAGCCACCCATGATGGCCCAGCCTATACCCCCCTTATATGGCCTGCCTATAGCCCCCAAATGCTCTACCTGATAGCCCCCATATGCCGCCATGATAGCCTCCTCTATTACCTTCCTTAGAAGCCCCGCCAATATGTGCCGGCATATAGGCCCCCAAGTGCCTGCCTATACCCCCGCCCATTATGTGCCTGCCTAATAGCCGCCCAGTATGACTGCCTATAGCCCCACAAAAGATGTCCTGCCTATAGCCCCCATATGACTGGGCCTCGCCCCTATACAGCCCCTATCAATGTGCACCCCCCCCCTGCCCTGCCTATACAGACAAGCCCCGCTTATTATGCCGCATGCCTTGCCGTGCCTAATACAGCCCCCAATAGCCTGCGCTGTCCTAAACCAGCACCACTATTTGACTGCCACTGCCTATACAGTGGACCCCCTATCTGCCTGCTTGCCTGGCCCCAATGCAACGAACCCAGACAGCCCCCCTAATGCGTGCCTGCTCAGACTGTGCCTATAACAGGGCCCCCATAGGGCCCGTGCCTGCCTATACAAGCCCCCCCTATAGATCCTGCCCTGCCTATACAGCTCCCTTTATAAGCCGTGTGCCTGCCCATACAAAAGCCCCCTTATGCCTGCCCTGCTACAGACCCGCCATAAGCCTGTCCTCTACACACTCCCAATAAGCCCTGCCAGTAATAGCCCCCACAAAGCCTGACCTATTATACCCCCACACAGGCCTGCCGGTTCTACTATATATGGGTGTATATGGAGGCCTCCGCACCTTTAGCTCTACCTAAAGCCCTACCTATATTGCCCTCTTAATGAAGTACCCTAAGCCCACCTAAACCCCTTCTCATCCTGTATGGCACTCCCTATAGCTCCGTAAACCCAGCCTGCAGCCTTTATAAATGGGACACTCTATTGGACTACCTAAACCGTTGCATATTTGGGGCCGCCCATGAAATCCTATCTAAGCCTGCCTAGCCTAAAATGGACCCCATATAAGCCACGGAGGCAGGTGCTGGGAAAAGTCAGGAATACTAAGGAAATTGTAATCGAGTACCTAAATCTGCAGGGATCAAGTGGTCGGAGATTCATCAAAAGGGGGACAGGACTGCATTCAGAACAAAAAAGAGAAAAGTCAACAGAGCTGGTCAGGTGAGAAACTTCAACCCCTGTAGTCACAAGGATGTTATAGCTGCACTGTAATCACTTATATGTGTCTGCACTAGGCTGTGTTACACTGTGTCTACCACAAATGTGGTCACTGTATGTGGTTATATACATCAGCAGAGCCAGTTTACTACTGCAAGTCATACCACTGATAAAGGTCAATGAGATGTAGGTAAATAAAATACAGTCTGGTCCCGGCAGAAGCCTGGTGAGTACATTGGTGTCCTACCATATATATGGTCACTGTTATTAGGTGGTTATAGTACAGTCAGCAGAGCCAGTTGTATAGACTAGTATAAACCACGATTAGATGGTCACTATATTATTATATATTACATTATTATAGTAAGACAGTATATTGGTGTTCTACTGTGTACTGCATCCAAGAGTAAAATATTCGTAGGTTTATTAATTCTATTGCAGATCACTAAGATGGCGTTGGAATTTGTGGTCATTGTATATGGCTGATAATGAGGAATCAGGTTCATTTGTGTAATAAGCGTTATGGTAAATGTTGCGTTTTGGTATAGAGGTTTTGATGGAAGCAGTAAAGATGGTGATAGTGTGATGGTTGTGGAGGATTTTGCCGCGCTTGTAGTATCTTAATCATTTCTAACTAGTCATTTCCCCTGGTACAATGGTTCTGTTGTGAGGGATGGTGGTGGGGGGCGCCATTCCAAAAGTATGACTGGAAGGTGGCCCCTGGCTTCTCTAGTTATTATTCCGCCCCTGCCACATATCCAACACCGTTTAATCAGATTGTTTTATCTTCTTCCGCATTTGTATTCTTTTTCTTCCATCCACTAAGTTACAGCAGCTGTTTGAAGGCTAAAAAAAATAAGCAGAGTTTCCTTACAATTTGGAGATATCTGGCCGCCTAGAATCTCATCTACCGAGAACCTGCCAAACTTAAAAATCGGTCGGAATGTGTTCGTCCTAGACTGCAATGATGGTGTTTGTTATGTAAAGATTAAAGGATCCTAGGACATGTCCCAAAGACTCAATGCAAGAAAGAAAGAACCTAACTCTGAATATACACTCACACGGCCACTTTATTAGTACACCTGTCCCAACTGCTCGTCTAGAACACTTAATGTTTCTAATCAGACCGAATCACATGGAAGTGCAACCAGGTGCTTGTATAGGCATGTAACGAAAAGGATCCAAGACAATCTCCTGGGCAGTTCAAAACCGAGCATCATGATGGGAAGAAAGGGTGATTTGAATGCCTTTGAACGTGGCTATGTTGTTGGTTGGCCAGAAGGGCTGGTCTGAGTATTTTTCAGAAACTGCTGATCTCCTGGGGTATGTTTCAACGCACGGAACCATACTCTAGGGTTTACAGAGAATGGTCCGAAAAAGAAACGAAAACATCCAGTGAGCGCAAGTCCCCAGTGGGCGTAAATGACCTTGTTATGCCAGAGGTCGAAGCGCGAATTGCGGCAACGAACTGGTTCGAGCGTGATAGAAAGAGGCAACAGTTACTCAAATTAGACCGACCGCCGTTTACAACCAAGCTAGGCAGAAGAGACATCTCTGAACAGCATCAGTACGCGAACTTTGAGGCCGATTGTGCTGACAGCAGCCAGAAGACCTACTGACTACCGGAGCCACTTCCTTCTTCACAGCTAAGAACAGGAAACTGAGGCTCCAATTTGCCCAAGCTCATCGAAATTGGACAGTAGAAGATTGGAAAAACGTTGCCTGGTCTGCTGAGTCTCGATTTCTGCTGCGACATTCGGATGGTAGGGTCAGAATTTGGCGTCAACAACATGAAAGCATGGATCCATCCTGCCTTGTATCAACGGTTCAGGTTGGTGGTGGTGGTGTCATGGTGTGGGGAATATTTTCTTGGCACTCTTTGGGCCCCTTGGTACCAATTGAGCATCGTTGCAACGCCTTGTTGAATCTATGCCACGAAGAATTGAGGCAGTTCTGAAGACAAAAGGGGGTCCAACCCGTTACTAGCATGGTGTACCTAATAAAGTGGCCGGTGAGTGTAAGTGAAGATACAAGGAGAATGTGATGTTATCCTATTTCTCCAGAACCTGAGAAGGCCAACAATGAAAAGTACAAGGAAATTTCCTAAAAATATCTAGGAACACCTCACCACTCTGAAATAAAAAAAAAATAAATAAAAAACACTACGGGATTTAAGAATATGACATATATCATTTACATGTCACATAAATGCAGGTAAAGATCCCTATCTTTCTTCAGATAGGTACCAGACTTGTCACAAGTAGGGCTGTTACTCCCTCTCTGCACTCAAATCTCATTCTCTCAAATCTTCATAGTGGTCACTTTGTGTCACTAGGTGGTTGATAAACCTCACTCATGTATATGATAAATTTGATCCAGTATGCATTCTAGAAAAGTTTTATGCTACTTTGTCTTCTATGGACTTCTGACCACGTTATCCTGTCTTTAGCTAGTATTTATATCACATTCAGTGCTTGCTCCTAAATATGCTCCTGCCTTCCTCTTTTGATACCTCACTTGTAATTTTTGGTTCTACTTCTGTTACTGATTACAGAATCTGACTACAGAGCCCTGTGGTCACATTCTAGTCCTGTCTCCTCTCCTTTTTCATATTTTTCTACTGCATCCAGCTGGCAACTGGTGACTACTCTGGGGACCACAACCTGGGGAAAACTTCAGCAAAGTCCTAACCTTCTTGATGGGAAGGTCGAAAACTAGAGCTCCTTCGCAGTATAACAACTGTCTAAGGATCCACTATCTTAGCCAGGAATATGTGACATTACTGGAGGCTCTGGTAGATTCAGGTATGTTGGCATGACTGGCTTCTTCTACTTCATAAAGGATGGCACAGTCCCCTCACTGAAGAACTGAAGGACTGGTTGTCTACCCCACACTGACAATCTGTTATATGGTCTGAACTTTTGTGTACCATCAAGGGTGTTTAAACCAAAGGGAAGTTCCTCCCCTATGTGAGCTCTCAGACAACTTAGAATTTAGGCAACTCAAAGCTAAGACGTAAAGGGGTTTTATCATTTCATTAAATGGTCTTCAGAATAAGGGGACAGTGAAAACAAGCAACTTTGCAATTGGATGTCATTAGCAAAGCTGTCTTGTATTCACAGTATTCCTTATCTGGTTTTTTGTTTACACTGATATCCAGTGCTGGTCGAATCCCTCCAGATCCCTCCTCCTTGCATTTCACTAGCAGAGAGCTCATTTACATTCTGTACACCACCCCCCCTCCCCCAGTCGATTCACAGAGCTGTGTCTGTCACTCAGAGTAAGGGATCGTCACATTTTCACTTTATACAGGCAGAAGAAACAGAATTACACTGAAGGGCTTACACAATCAGAAATAGCACAATTTGTGTCGATCCCTGCCTGAACTCAGAGTTACGGCCGTAGCATTTTCTCTCTCCCACACCCAGCAGAAACAGACTGCAACAGATTCTACAATGAGAAAACCTAACAGTTTTGTCCCGTTGCCTAACTCTCCTGCATAGAAGGGTGATCTGTGCTGTTCGTAGAAAGCTGTAACACATCTCCAGCTATGACAGGAGAAGAGTTCAGTTGCTCATTCTATATTTAATGCTGCCTGTTGTATGTATACAGCTCTTACAAAATAATACTGATTGGGAGATAAACTGTTACATGTGGACTCAGAGAGGGGGGGGGGAGTCTCGGGAGCCAGCATGCACACTGAATGGGGGGATGATGTCACCCAGCTGGGAGGGGAAGAAACGCCCCTGCATCTCCAGAGTTCAGAAGCTGAGAGCAGTGTGAATCAGCCGAACTAAGGAAGCGATACATCCCCTTTAAGCCTATTATAAGAAGGGATAACAAAGGTGAGCTGACCCAATCATTCTCCAGCCGGGGAGGTTCTCTGAAGGGAACACCACAGAACCACCCATTAAGAGGATATCAAACCTAAACTGCCACAGATCTACTGTCCTACGATGGGGCATGCTCTATGTTTATGTGCTCTCAAAGGTGTTGGAAATAAGCAGTTATTATTTGCTGTGTTTTTCAGAAATAATTATTTGGGACTGTTGTACAAGCAAAATTTCTCCTTCCATAAACTTGAAAGAAACAGGCTGAGATTCACACATGTCTAAAAGCATTTCATTTTAACATAAAAGTAAAGTGAAAAAAAGACAGGAAATCTCAAAGTGTGATATACTTCTCATATTTTCCTAAGCTGTACATCCTATGTTGGATATCTAGTTTTTAAGATAGATTTAAAAAAAATAATCAAACATGACCTTTAAAAAGCAGATACAGGTCTCCCGTAATTACTATACACAGGGGGCAAGATCTGAGCACCCCATTGATGTTATTTTTTATTTCCTGTAGGGGTCATCACTATTTTATACACATGAAAAAGAGGCAAAAGACCTTACAGTAAGAAAGAAGGCTGATACCAACATGAATGCAGTATTTTGCTGAAAACAAAAACTAAGGGCGAAAAGTATGTACAGGGCTGCATCAGTATTCTGGTGTCCTTTCAGCCAAAAAACTGGCACAGCCCTGTTCTCTAGATGTATGAGCAAGGATACTCCAAAATTAGGTGCATTTTGCGGCGTCTGCACCATTTTTCAATACGCTCAAGATGTTGGGGCGTGTCGCAACTCAACCATAGGATTCTACACATTTATGAATGGAGGATGGCAAAACTAGGCGCTCAATACTTATAACTGGCAGACCAAGTTAAAAGTGTATGACGGGCAGTAGAACAGGTCCATACATTCTGCCGCATTCTACACTGCTTTAAAGCTATTTAGAACTGGCCTATATGTGCCTTGATCATACATGTCGACCTAGGTCCCAACCAATGTTGTATTCACACATCTACATCCTTCAAGAGATCCACTTTGGGCAGAATTACTCTTTAAACATCCCAGAAAACATCTGTAAAACGTCGAGATTAGAGATATGATATATTTAAAATACAATATGATCTATCTATAATCTTGACATAGGAAAACGTCTTACCTATGTTTTCTTGGATGATTTAAGAGTAATCAGAAGTTTACATACACTATATAAAAAGATACTGCACGGTCAAAAGGTTACCTAAATTTATTTAGTATTTGGTAGCATTGCCCTTAAACTGTATGACTTGGGTCAAACATTTTTGATATTCTTCCACAAGCTTCTCACATTAGTTGGTAGGAATTTTGACCCATTTCTCCTGACAGAACTGGTGTAACTGAGCCATGTTTGTAGGTCGCCTTGCTCGCACCTGCCTTTTCAGCTTTGCCCATAAATTGTCAATATGATTGAGATCAGGGCTTTGTGATGGCCACTACAAAACATTGACTTAGTTATCCTTAGGCCACTTTGTAACCAGTTTGGTAATATGCTTCGGGTCTTTTCATCTGGAAGGCCTCGCCGTGCTTTGGAAAGATGAGCTGATCAGCGCGTCACTCCAAAACACTCGGCGTATACACCATGTGAACATACCCTTATTCTGATTTCATGTCAGATAGTGAGAAAAACATGCAAATGTGTCTTTTTGTATAGTGCATGTAAACTTCTGGTTTCAACTCTATATAGTACACACATCATATCATGTCTCTAATCTTGACATAGGAAAACGTCTTACCGATACCTGTAGGATATAAATAAGATAATACTGTTGTGGGGTTAATACTTAGTTTTGCTTATCTTCAGGAGTTGTCACTTGTAACTAAAAGTTCATCTCATTGTTTAATGCTGGAAAATTCACATTTATGATCTACAGTGTCTTCTCAAAATCTACAAATAATGTCACACTACATAGGTAATACTAAATATATCATCTCCAATTAACAAACCCGCATCAAAACTACTCCACGTTCCAAAATTAATATGTAATATTTCATAAAATTATATAACTATTCTAAACCTGTATATCATCTAAGAACAGGGCAACATCACATCTCATCTAAGAACTGAGAAACACCTGCACCTATGGAATAAAATTCACTTCCTCTGTTTCAGAACAATATGTTAACCCCTCAAGGACAATAACACGTCTTTTGTTAGCACGGCAAAACTGAACTGACTTCAGTGTCCTGTGCTGGACGAAGCAGGAACTCAGGTGTCTGATGACAGCCAGGACTCTTCGCTATTGGAAAAGAGTGGACGTACCTCAGATCTGAGCTGTTTAACCTCTTAGATACTGCAGTGAATAGTGACCATTGCATCTAAAGTTCCCCTTCTCACCCAATCTGCACCCCTTGTGATGTGTTCCCAGGAAGTTGATTGTTTTAAATGGTAGCTGGGGACCTACTGAAAGCTCTCTGTGTATACTTTTTAGACTCTGCCAGAGGTAGGGTCCAGTAGGATGTCTGACAGTTTTACACTGACAGGTATAATAAAATGCACTACATATGTCATGCTTCTTGCATGTTTGAGTCCTCTAATAGGACAAAAAATAATAATGAAAAAAGTGGCAGAAGATACAAAAAAAATAAAAATCACTATTTTTCCCTCACAAAATACCAATCTATGGAAAAAATAAATAAGTTAAACCTAAGCATAAGTGGTATCACTGCAGTTGTAACAACCAGAACTATAAAATAATCACATTGTTTATCTCACATGGTGAACAGCATAAAAACTTGCTAATTTTCGTAAAAAAAACTTCATAGAAAGTGATATATGTACTCAAAAATAGTGCCATTATAACCAAAAGTCATCCTGCCAAAAGCAAGCCCTTATACAGATCTGACAGCAGAAACATAAAAATGTTATACGTTCTAAAATACAAAGACACACAAACTAAATTATGTATTTAAAAAGTATTTTTAAAGCACAAAAGTGAAAAAATGTTTTAAAAAACTATGGGCAAAGTGTCCCAATAGGCAAGCACCGTTTTTTTTTTTTGGGTGCATTTTGCAGCAAAAACATTTTTGACGCAATATTCTCGATGTGAATGAACTGTCGTACACCAAAACTAGGCGGATTATACATCAGGTATGACACATTGTAATGTGCCTAAAAAGGAGCAATGATATGCTGTGCGCCTCCATAGCGCAATGTGCCTATTGAGGTGCATTGCATACACCAGTAATGATACGTTATGCGCCTCCATTACACAATGCGCCTCAAAAGGCGCATTACATACACTACCAAATGATACGCTATACGCCGCGATTTGCGCAATGCACCTTTTTAGCCGCATTAAGTTTACTATGCAAGGTATAACGAACGCCAGGTTTTTGAGAGGATTGGACTATACACTGATTTATTGCGCATAAAAACTGCCTTGGCGCCGCCAATTTTCGGACATGTCGCCCTATGTAATTACCATAATCGTACTGACCCATAGAATAAAGCTATCACAGTATGTGTACCATATGATAAATGGTGACAGAATTACTGTTTTTCCCTAGTCCTCCCTGAAAGAGTTGACAAAACAAACCCTCAAATGGCCATGTTGACAGAAAAAAAATTAAAGAAGTTTGGCTCTTGTGATGCGCTGATGAAAAAAATGAAAAACAAAATCATTTGGTCCTTAAGGGGTTAAAGAAGAAAAAAAAAGGGGTAAAAGAAGGACAAAAATATGTAACTAGGACCCCTTTGCTTGAGTTGAAAGAAAAAAAAAAGGAAACAATATCTCATGTAATCTCATGCTATCTACTTATTGTGTAGTAAATAATCACATGCTGTCCATTAAAGGTATAATGTATAATCCCATGCCATCATCTGAAAGGGTAATGTATAATCCCATGCCATCTACCGAAGGAGAGATGTTTAATCGAATGCCGTCATCTGAACAGGTAACATTTAATCCTATGTTGTCTACTGATCGGGTAATGTATGATCCCATGATGTCTAATGAACATGTTAGATACAATCCCAAACCATTGACGGAAAGTATAAGACTGGAAGGAAACTTAAATTGTCTATTCACAAATGCTAGAAGTCTTGCAACCAAAATGGGGGAACTTGAGGCACTAGTTGTAGAGGAGCTGATTGATGTGGTAGGTATTGCTGAAACATGGCTGGACTCCTCGCATGATTGGGCGGTCAATCTTCAAGCTTTTAATCTATTTAGGAAAGACAGAGCGAACAGGAGGGGAGGAGGATTGTGTCTGTATGTAAGGAGTGTTTGAAGCCAAATGTGAAAGAGGTAATACAGGGCGGAGTAGCTAATGATGTGGAAACATTGTGGATGGAAATACAAGGGGGGATTAATGCAGCAAGACCAACCCCAAGAAATTCTAAAAGCATATAAATGCCAAAAAGCCGAAGTCAGAGCAAGTAGGACCCCTAAAAACCTGTGATGGGGGGCTGGTCACTGGTGACCAAGAGAAGGCTGAGGTACTAAATAGGTTTTTCAGCTCAGTATATACTATCAATGAGATAGTAGTTAATGGGGGTGGCCAAGTGCAGATGTAGGTGGTGCCAGTACTGTTAATACATCATCTGCTATAATTAATTGGCTCAGTGTAGAAAAAGTCAAAACCAAGTTAAATAAACTGAATGTGAACAAGGCTCCAGGCCTTGATGGCATTCACCCAAGAGTTCTTAAAGAGCTCAGCTCGGTTATTGGTGTGCCCCCTGTACATGATATTTAGAGATTCCCTGGTGACTGGTATAGTACCAGGAGACTGGCGCAAGGCAAATGTAGTTCCCATCTTCAAAAAAGGCTCCAAGTCTTACCCAGGTAATTATAGACCAGTAAGTTTAACCTCTATTGTGGGAAAAATGTTTGAGGGGCTCATAAAGGACTATATACAGGAGTACTGTATGTTGACAAACACAATATTATTAGTGATTGCCAGCATGGATTTACTAAGGACAGAAGCTGTCAGACCAATCTGATCTGTTTTTATAAGAGGTGAGTAGAAGTCTGGATAGCGGGGCAGCTGTGGATATTGTGTTTTTAGACTTTGCAAAGGCATTTGACACTGTCCCGCATAAGCGTTTGTTAGGTAAATTAGAATCCATTGGGTTAGAGATAACAGTGTGTAATTAAATTAAAAACTGGCTGCTGGATCGTACTTAGAGAGTGGTGGTTAATGACTCCTACTCTGAGTGGTCACCGGTTGTGAGTGGTGTGCCGCAGGGCTCAGTATTGGGTCCTCTCTTATTTAATGTATTAATTAACGCTATAGTGGAAGGGATCAATAGCACGATGTCAATTTTTGCAGATGACACCAAGCTATGCAGGGTAGTGCAATCTATGGAAGATGCTCACATATTGCAAGCAGACCTGGACACACTGAGTGCTTGGGCATCCACTTGGCAAATGGGGTTCAATGTGGATAAATGTAAGGTTCTGCATCTGGGTAGAAATAATCTACACATCCTATGTCCTAGGGGGAGAAAAACTTGGAGAATCGCTTGTTGAGAAAGATCTGGGCGTTCTTGTAGATCATAAACTACAGAACAGCATGCAATGTCAATCAGCTGCCTCTAGGGCAAGTAAGATATTGGCGTGTATTAAAAGAGGCCTGGACTCGCGGGACAAAGGATTGTAATTCTACGCTGTACAAAGCATTGGTGTGTCCTCACTTAGAATATTCTGTTCAGTTCTGGCCCCAGTTTATAGAAGAGATGTAATGGAGCTAGGGAGAGAACAAAGACGAGCAACCAAACTTATAAGGGGAATGGAGCATCTTAGTTATGAGGAGAGGTTAGTAGAATTGAACTTATTTAGCCTTGAGAAAAGACGGCTTTGGGAGACATGATTAATTTATATAAATATATAAATGGTCCCTACAAAAAGTATGGGGAAAAATTATTTCAAGTGAAGCCCCCTCAAAAGACAAGGGAACATTCCCTTCGACTAGAGAAAAAAGGAATCAATCTCCAAAGTAGAAGAGCGTTCTTCACTGTAAGAACTGTGAATCTGTGGAATAGCCTGCCTGAGGAGTAGGTCACAGCAGGAACTGTAGAGAGTTTCAAGAAAGGCTTAGATACCTACCTGGAACTAAAGAATATGAATGCATATGTAGGTATGTAAAATTCTTGATCCTGGCTGGTGGAGGCTCTGGGGTCAGAGATAAGGTCTCCACTGGAGCAGATTGGTTCTTGTCTTGTGGGTTCCAGGGCATTAACCAGAGGGGAGGCTGGGCTTAAAATCCTTGTCTCCCTCCCTTCACCCACATTTTCCCCACCTTTGGTTGAACTTGATGGACACATGTCTTCTTTCAACCATACTAACTATGTAACTATGTAACAAGAAGGTGTAATATAGTAAATCATTAGAATTGTAAAGAATGGTAAACGATACAGACAAAAGAGTGCCACAAACAAGACAAGAGGAAAGAAAAAGAAGATAATTTCTATAAACCTATCAAGTAGATACAAAAAAACAAAAGCTCAGATTACACTCATGTGAACAGTAACCCAATGTTGCCCACACTGCCTCTTAATAGTAGGAGTCACTTCCTACAGGGCCACCCCTTGGTATGTGCCTCTAATGCCTACATGAAATGCTTGGGTCACATCTGTTATTCCCTTTTTTCTGTTCTGTCATAGAAACAGAACAATATGATGGACACCAAAGGCAGTTGATGGATCCCACAGCTTGTAGGCGAGTTCTTCAAGTTTCTGTCATTTAAACAGAAACAATAATGCCACATGTGCTATGCAGCAATGCAGATGTGTGCTAGGCCCAACATAACCACTATAGTTTACTTGTTGTGGGTTGAAAGAAAAAAACAATCCACACTCAATAATAAAGCAGTATCACGATGTCAAAGCAATTTGCATGTCATAGTGCTCCCCAGATAGCACTCCGGTATAAGGAATGTATTTGTTGCCTGTAGAAATTATTATTTCACCATTTATTTAATGGCAAACAGAAATGTGACTTTAGTTTCTAGAGGACATTTTTAATCAATGGCCCTTCAACATACAATATTCATTGATCTCCAGGACGAACCATAAGTCTATGGAAAACTGGTAATTGGTTCCAGAACCAACAAAATGTCAACCTAGAATAAGCATAAATAAAGAAAAATAAGCAGACAAAGATTACAGATAAAGCGATTCTTTACTTTTAGCAGTTAGAAGGAACAAACTGAACTGATTCATTATTTTCTAGAAGGATGGAATCCCTGGTGAGATATATGCATAGTGATTGGCTGGAACATCCAGTCAATCACATGCAAGCTAAGGCACTGACTCCTGCGGGGGGCTAGCCATGCCTGTTGCTACAATATGTGCATGCTGATTGACTAGATTTTCCATCCATCCAGAAATAGACAAAAATGAGAACAGCACTGAAGTCTTCAACCAATACAATATCTTTTAACCTTCATTGGGGTTAGGAATGCGACAGAGCCCTGTAATAGATCAGTCCAAAACCTGTACTTCAACAGTTCACTAAATAGAAAAAAGTAGGCATCAGCATGTCCAAAAAATAACCCTCCAAAAAATGTATTGCAAAATATTACATATTACCACAGATAAGGTGCAATGTTTCAGCAGAGCCTTCCTCAAGCAAGGTTTCTTGAGGAAGGCTCTGCTGAGCGTTGCACCTCATCTGTGGGAGTATGTAATCTGTAATACATTTTTGGAGGGTTTTTTTTTCGGACATGCTGATGCCTACTTTTTTTCTCTTTGATGGATATTCCAGCCAATTGCTGTGCACCTCTAATAAAAGTGCACACACAATTGCCGGACACCTCTAATGTTATAGGTGCCTATTGCCTGGATTCAGTGTGCTGTCATTAGAGAATGTCGCTGGCATGCTGTAGTGGGAACACAGGCAATCAGCTGGATTTTTCAGCCTATTGCTGTGCGCCATGGCCACATATCTAGAGGCATTGTATGTTGCAGCTGTATTTAACTAACAATGGCCGATAAGAGGCCATCATAAGTTGACTCCATCGCAACCTGAGGTCTTCGTATGGCAGGACACCACCTTATTTTATAAATATCTGTATAGATGTAAAATATATAGGAAATGTTTCCTTTGATTCTTGAAAGCCCCAATACAGATACCATTAAAAGGGTTTTTAACCAGAGATGTAACTTTAGTGGGTGTAGCGATTGCAGTCACCCCTGGACTCTGGTGCCTGAGGTGGACCAAAATTGGTCCCTTATATCCCGTATAAGTAGGCCAATACTATAAAATTTATGTGGGGGTGTCCTGTTACAGATTATGCAATAGGGACCTAGAGCTTAAAGAGGACTTCTCATTTTCAGGGAAACCTCATGAAGTAAGCAAAGTAAGAAAGTAAAATATCAACACTACCAAATATGTTTTATTAGGAATAAATAGTTTCCCTAACATTAATAAAGCTCTAGCTCTTCAAAAAAAAAAGGAGTTTGAAGTTTCCCAGCTCTGCACAGGCAACATGATGCACAACAATTTTGACAGCTCAGGAGACTTCCTGGTTCTGAGCTGGAAGCAGGGGTGTAGCTATAGGGGGTGCAGAGGCAGCAGTCGCTGCCAGGCCCTGCAGTCTGAGGGGGCCCCAAAAGCCCTTTTGCCACAGCATTGTCAATGGCAGATGGACCCCATTTCAGTATTTGCTCTAGGGCTCGGAAGCCTCAAATTACGCCTCTGGCTATGAGAACCCACTGTGAGAGGGGGAGCCTAATATGTAGCAAGTAAACACAGGGGAGAACAGTGCTTCTATCTTAATGCTGGATGATACTATATTAGCAGCAATGTAATAATATGTATTCCTGTCTATTATGGAGTGGGAGGAGACTGAAGACAGCAACTATAGATAAACCCTGTCATAGTCATATCGTCAGTCAACTATACAGTGAAGCAGGTGAACTAATCACCCTTATCTTGGACAGATGTACTCACATTGCTCTATTCAGATACGTTATTGAACCAACTCCCCCTGCATAGTTGGTATTTCCCAGAGAAGAAATCTCACCAGATTGTGACCTTTCTCTAATAAAATGAAAGTAAAATCTTTATCTCTATAATACTGAGGAAAATTATCTGATTTGCTAATTATATGGATTTTAAATAAGTCTTGTAACATCACTTACTGTCAAATTTTGCATTTTTCCCACATAGGTAGTTGTGGTGATAGGTCCTCTTTAAAGTTTTATTTTTGTGCACAAGATCTAATTCTGTAAAAGGCCAAAGCTCAAGACCCCATGTTACGGGATCTTTTGCCACAAAGTAAAATTGATGTGGGAAGTTTGAAAATTAAATAATAAACATTTTCACCATTTATGATCATTAAACATTCTGGACCATTTTTGTTTTAGCTGCTCCTTTAGTGATCCATTGTTTACAGCTCATCTCCAGGGGATGCGACCAGGGCTGAGAGCTCCACAGTCCTGGTCGCACATGCTCAGACATCACCTCTCTTCTCAGGCAGCTACTGAGTGTTCAAACCCGGGGTGCTGTCATTCTACTCCTGTCCTTTGGAGTAGTTAGTAATAAATCAAACAGCGCAAATAAAATAAAAAAAAACCTCAATGAGGCCTGTGCATTGATAAAGAGGAAAAAAAAATCCACAGGTTTGCTTCCTGCAGGGATTTGAACCAAGGACCCTTGTGCTGTAAAGCAAAAATTTTACCTCTGAGCTACAGTGTAGCTACTTACAATTCTATACATAAACAGACCTTTCTTTGACTAGAGAGAGGAAAGGCCTGGTGATGTCATCCTGCAGGGTCACATGATATGTAATTCAAACAAATCATACACGCCCCCTTCTGAGCACACAGAGGTGAAGAGCTGGAAACAGGAGGTATGAAATGAGATTGTGGCAAAACAAGCCTGATCCCTTCCTGCTAGACTTCCTTTGCTTATTTACAAAGTTACGTGACTGCCTCTTTCTTTCAATTACACATTCTTATAACAGAATTTGTTTTATCAACTTCCCATACCGTACCGCTATTACATTTCAGCTAAGAATGTGTACCGCTGAAATAAGTCTTGAACTAATGACCAGAATTTTATTTGACATTAATATAGCCTATTCATTCTGAGATATTTAATGAATCACGTATTGTTATGGGACTATAATATCAATGTGTATTTAGCTTAATCATGCCCCACACAGGGGACTGTATAGTGTATATACACAATGTTGTTTTTACATTATGAGATCTTAGGGAATATTATACGTGCTTCAATCCCAGATTCACACCATCAAGTCTATCTATTTGCAGCAAGTCTTGATCCATCCGAAATACCACAGTGCCTACCCAAAAATATTATATTTTCTGGCGCAAGAAGTAAAGTACTGTTATAGTCACTGTATATACAGTGATGCTACATGTATTGGTCCATGTAAATGTTGGGCTCACACTCTAATTTGTCTATGGCAAGCACACACATTATACTAATCCAGTGAACCAACATATAGATATAGTGCAGATCTTTCCATTAGCAGATCTCACACCACAAATTGCAACAACATACCAAACTTAGCTCTTACCTTAAATTCTTCCAGGATTTTGTAAGTCTTTCCATGATATTCACAAAAGTTTTTCACCTCCTTACACTCTGGACAACATCCATTATGTTCCACTTTAGTGCATTTCGGGTGAATTTTAGGGCATTCCGGCTGATCACAAACCGGTCCATCCTCTGTACATACACAAGGACAGTTAGAGTGACCTGGAAAAAATCTCTCTCCTAGTTTATACACAAAACCACTGTCGTCCACACAGCCTTTACCCCTGTAGTCATCAAATATTAAGTTGTCATTACTGGAGGCCTGTTCTCCTTCATCCGCAGGGTAATCTTCTTGGTTGATTGAAGCTGATGATGCTGAAGCCATGATTGCACAGAAAATCATGGAGACTGCAGAGATATGTAGAGCCATCCCCCAATGTCAGGCTTATTGTGTGCCACTCCACTAGGAACTGGATCAGGTTGCTGCCATGAGGTCTGCATGCAAACAGAGCAACATTTGAAAAAATCATATTTTGTTTAATTTTTTTATATAGATTTTAGCCACTGATGGCATCTAGTGTTCACAAGATATCAAATACCTTAGTTGGACATGTGGAATATTTTGCTTGGCCCCACATAGTGCTATACCTTAACATTGTATGCCTTTATAAAAAAAAAAAAAGCTCCATGTGGTACATCAGCTGCTCTTGTACTATAAACCCCATGATGCCATTATCTGTCAACTACCAGCTGGAAATGTATGGTAGAATTGGAAGCAACAGCTGGAAAACCACAGGAAGCCAATGCCAGGCTTAACAGTGTAGCATAACAGATAAAGAAACTCCGTAAATCTGTCTAGTGTTTTTTTTTTTCCTGTTAAAGAATATGAGTTACAGAACAGAGATCTTCAACATAAGAGCGGCTTTGGATGTGGTAGATCCATCTCGTTCATGTATTATATGTTCATCTATAACTATTCATATGAATGGCCAGCATGTAATACTACATTTCCTGTACAGTGTCAACACCCCTTACTGTTAATAAGTAATAGCAGATAGAAATGTTGCAAAAATATAAACATTTATTAAAAGTCCCATACATATAAGACTCCAAAGGTAACAACTTGTTACTTGCGATTAGTGGTAATGGAAGTCCATAGTCAGCGGCTGAAACGATTCAAAGACACATTTCCATGTTGCAATGCTGTGACCGCATAGCCTGGCTACTCCATCATGGAGTGCATACTCTTCTGACAGGCGGGCGTATGGGACTTTTAATAAATGTTTATACTTTTTGCAACATTTCTATCTGCTATTACTTATTGATATGTACGTAGAGGGTGGAGGATCCATCATATAGCAGACGATACTGTGCGGACCCAAAGTTATATTAGCTACACTGTGACTACAAGTTAACACCCCTTACTGATAATTGCTGACTGCCATGATTCCAGGAGCCAGACCCATGGTGATCTAATGATTACTCGATGACTATAACTAAAGTTGTCTTCATTAGACAACTCCTTTAAATTGCAAGCTTTTACCCACTATCATGTAAGGGGTATAGTAATGGTGGTATTCAATTATTGTCTATCCACAAGATAGGTGATAAACGTCTGATTGTTGGGGTCTCACTGATCACTAAAATGGTGTTCCTGGGTCCCCTGTACTTCCTCCTGGCACTTGTTCTGCAAGGAAGTCTTTGAATGGACCAATGGTCAAACATGCGCACTTCTGCTTTGTACAAAGTCTATAAGACCGATGAAGATAGTCGAGTACAGCACCTGGCTATCTCAAAGACTTTGAAAGGCACAGCGGTGCACATGTTTGACGACTGCTTTATTCAAAGACTTTCTCACTTTCTCAGTGTCATGAGGAAGGACAAGGGACTCAGGCTCCTGTTTTAGTGATCGATGGAACTCTTAGCAATCTGTCATTTATCACCTATCACCCAGTTAAAGCAATTCTGCCGGCAAAACTTATAAACTGTACTATGTATAGTGCAGGGCCTGAGAGGGCCGAGCTGAATATAAGGATTCATCATTTAGTGTTTTCTGTATCATTGGATCATGCCCTATATGAAGCATAATACAGTATATCCATTTTGGCCATGGCAAAATTTACCTGGAAAGACATTGTGTCCTTACTCAACTTTCCTTCTAGGAGAACATGTCCTGAGATGTGTGGTGCAACATGACCAGCTGTGAAAAAACACATAGGGCCACATGTATGAAAACTGTTTAGATCAAAAACTCACTTTTTTGCCCATAGGTTACCATAGGCAAAAAAATGAGTTTTAGACCTAAACAGTTTTCATACACCTGGCCCATAATTTCACAATACTCTGTTGGGAGATGAATATATTATATGTTTCTATAAGTTTCCACCCAGTGGTTGGTATTTGAATTGCTGCCTGTTGAGGATTTCGCTACCATGTCACCAATTTGTACTGAATTTGTAGCATGATAAATTGGAGTCCTTAACGTGTGTAAAGGCAGTGGAGAATACATCTGTAATTTATATTTATAATAGCCTTACTATTTATATGAAAATGAGATAATAAAGATGTTCTGCAAGTGCTCTATTCCAACACATCAAGCTCCCTAGATGGGAATTATAAAATGTAGATTAAAGTTACCTTGTTGGGTGATTTATGGGGCCCTACCTGATACAGCATATGAGGGAGAGAAAGAAACTGAGCTCTGTGATATATGGCCCAAACACATAAAAAACAAGAAAAACTGTCAATCACTGTGGGTGGGTGGTAAGCAGGACTCACTGTCTCTCTTAGAAGTCTTGTCAGGATTTATTCTTTTTACTCAAATTCTTTCTTTTACTCCTGTAAACTTATATGTCACAGCGCTCTGCTTCACTCTGTCTATGAAGTGATAGTCTCAGATAGGGCAGGATAAATCAGGTTTGCTTTAAATGGATGAAACAAAATATTTAGCATTTTTCGATGTATTTATATTTAACAGTAACTTGAAAGAAATTACTCAAAAGACATATGTGTGTATTGTACTGTTTATTTAAGGTCATTGCAAATAATATGTAACAACCCATAAAAGCTGGAATAAATATGTTGAGGTATACTGGTGTTATATCCTGTATTGTATGTCTGATCAATGACTGACAGTTATTGTTCCCTGGAGGTTCTGCAGCAGCCTTTATTAGCCTCATCTGTGGAATGAATCGGTGACATTTTATTGTCTACCAGTGTATGAATCAAACAGGGAGCATTGTTCACTCCCTGCATAACAATAATACAATGTCCTAACCCTGTGGATGGGTTATTCTCGAGGCTTCACTTGTCTATAAACCTTACATTGACATTGTTGTATTGCACTCCATTACTAAATTCAGCTCTGTCACTTTTCCCCTCATCCTTTATCAAAAACTAGAGCCTGGGCACATTACTCAACACATGAAATCCAGCACATAGTTATACATTTAATCACCTCTTATTAATTATGAATATGATGAATAACTGCATACATTTATAGCCTCTCCTAATAACTAAGGATAATCACATGTCTACCCATACAGACGATTTGACCTCATAGAAAAAGTGCTAACTGTAAAAAAAAAATTAAGGGAAGAAATAATACAGCGCTGGTACTAGTATCATAATTGTTACACTTCAGGGCTTAATTAGAATCTCTGGAAATGCAGTACATGTAGCAGAATATGTTAACTATTGAAGAATAAATGCCCAACTTTTTATTTTTTTTATTTATTTTATCCTGAGAAGATTAAAAAAATAATATTACATATATAAGATTCAGATATGATGGTGATGTAGCAGAATTAAAGCCACCATTTAATTTTATGAAACTGCATTGCTTGTGCCATATAGGCAAGCCAAATATCCTGGGGTCAATATAGTGAGCCCCAGTATCTCGACTTTCTATGTTACATGCCAAAACATCCAGGAAGCTGAGATATGTGTATGTAAGGGTTCATATGAATATAGTGAGTCCCTGTGTACCACCTCCTATGTTATGCCAAAGAGGTCCAAGAAGCTGAGACATGTGTAGATGTTGGTCAGGGTTCATGTGAAAACAGTTAGCCTCAGTGAACCACTGTCTCCTGTGTTACATGCAATAGGCCCAGGAAGCTAAGATATGTATAGTTGTGTCTCAAGGTTCATGTTAATATAGTGAGCCCCAGTATACCACAAACTTATATCATCAACTCTGGAAAAAATTAAGAGACCACTGCACATTTTTCTAAAAATCACCATCTCTACATGTCTGACAGCCATTCCATTCCAGTGTCAGTTGAATTCCAACGAAAGTCCACCTCATTCTACTTAATGTGCTTCTTATTAGGTGATCACCTGAACCAAATCTTATTTAATGAAGGAAAGTATAAAAAACACTGCTGTGGTCTTCACAATCCTCTTGCAATAGGACAAGCTGGATGGCAAAACAAGTGCTAGGAATAGGCCAAAAAGGATTTGGAATGAAAAAATCATGGTTATTCCACCAAATATTGATTTCTGAACACTTCCTGGCTTAAAACATTAGATTTATTGTTTCTAAATAAATATGAACTTGTTTTCTTTTACATTATTTGAGGCCTGTCAGCACTGCTTCTTTTTTATTATTTTGAAGACTACTCATTAACAGCTAGCAAATACAATATTTTTTTGCTTTGAAATTCGGAGACATGTTGTCAGTAGTTTATATAATAAAATAACAATGTACAATTTTCTCCAAAAATGTACTATTGAAGAGAAAAATCAGAGAAACTGAAAATTTTGCGGTGGTCTCTTAATTTTTTCCAGAGCTGTATGCGGTTAGGTTAAGGAAAATGAAACATGTGTAGTTGTGTCTCAAGGTTCATGTTAATAAAGTGATCCCCAGTATACCACAACCTCTTTTATCATATGCAAAGAGGTCACTGAATCCTAGATCTGTATAGTTGTTTGTCAGAGTTCATGTGAATATAATGAGCACCAGTATATGACTAGTTACTATGTTACCTGCCAAAAGGTAAAGGAAGCTGAGATATGTGTAGTTGTTTGTCAGGGTTTATGTGAATATAGTAATTCTAAGTATGACACCTCCTATGTTATGTGGAGGTCCAAGAAGCTGAAACACGTGTAGATGTTGTTCAGCGTTCATGTGAATATAGTGAGCCCCAGTGAACCACTACTTCCTGTGTTATGTGCAAAAAGGTCCAGGAAGCTTAGATATGTGTAGTTGTTTTTCAAGGTTGATATAAATATAATGAGCCCCTATATACCACTAACTCCTATATTACATGCAAAGAGGTCCAGGAAATTGAGACATGTAGTTGTTTGTCAAGGTTCATGTAAATATAGTGAGCCTCAATATACCACTACCTTCTATGTCACATGCAAAGAAGTCCAGGAAACTGAAATAGGTGTAGTTGTTTACCAGGGTTCATGCACTGGAAGGTAGGTAGTCACCATTGGTTTTTTTTTCCTAGCAGTGTAGAGGCTCTGCAAGGTTTAGACATCAAAATTATATTTTTGATTCTTCTTTCAGGACAGTTTAGGAATATTTTACAAGTATAATGAAATGTAAGGGCATTGAAGGAAGCTGACGATACCATTTCTTATTTCCATACGAAAGTGCTCAGGTTTAGAAGCACAGTCTGTTGGGGCACACCAAGCCACTCTTACTTGGCCATCCTTTAGACCCAGAATTATGACCGTGGTTATGAGTGGTAGAGCTCCAGATTACAGCAAACCTGGAGCAATCTTCTATACAAGCCCTTTTGTTTCTTGATGTCTGGAGTTCATAGTCTGCCTTAAATACAATATTCCAAATCAATGGCACTTTTAGATGAATGTAATTGTCAGCACAGATGGCTTCATTTGTGGTTAGCATTATACTACTTTCTACGGTAGAATTCACTGCTGCTTTAAGTCTGAGAAGACTTCTGCTGAATGACAGTGAATGATGTAAAAAGAAATGATTTTCCTCCGACTGCAGTAATATTTAAACATTGATGTGAGTCAGCCCCTCGCTCAACAGTAGTATTGGGGAGTCACCCACTGTCTGGTGACTTCAAATACACATCCTTGTGTTGCATCCATTTCAACCAATTCTTCAGCTCCCGGCATTGTCTTGAAAAGATAACAGTATTGATTATCCAGTATTTATGACAAAGCCTCCACCTTTACAATAATTATGGATCCTAATATAAAATGTGTATTTGGGCAGCTGCCAACCTTTATGCACTACAGAGCCTGTTCAAATGAATGCTAATGTCCTATATAAGGGTTGATGCTTTTAGCTATAGTAAGAATAAGAAGATGAAGCCAGTTGCAGATAAATTCTTATTCTAAATGTGCTAAAGATGGTTCCCTATCAGTAGTACTATCATAAATACTACAAACTCCAAACCCCAAAAAACAAATGCCTGTAGTAGAGATCCTTCAAGGTTTGCTGTGCTCTCTTGCTCAGACAACCTATGAGGCCCAACATTTGAAAAATAGATTTTTGCACGCAGCTGCATGAAAACCTCAAACTAAAATCCTACATAGCTATGTGGTCAGAGTACATGAACTATGAACACCAACAGCTGTCTGTGGCAGCAGAGGAGTTAACATTTAGCCTTTGAATTAACTTTGTCATTTAAATGCCATCTCTTTGTATCTAGACTATAGATCATGAAGGCAGTACTGTTCCATATTAACTGAACCGGTTCTGCATTGATGAAGTATCTGGTGGATCTTATTTTGTATGGGAGCAGTATCCTTTGCCCATTGATCACGTCTGCTTATACTATGCAATCATTCTGTTTAATGAAATTGATATTCCTTGCAAGAACAGTGTAATTTACATGAACAGGATGTCAGCTCTGAGCCTTACTACCACTCTACAGAGTTTATATTCTTGATATTTCGCTCTTAACCCTTTAGGCTCAGCCAACAAGAATAAAAAAAGAATATTTGCTTAATGCCTTCCATTATTGATGCATATATTTAATATCCAATAATAATAGTAATACATAATTGGGCTTGTGTCTGTAAATGGAGCAGTTAATATGAAATGAAGCAGCAAGATCAGGGAGAGAGGAGGATAGACATTTGCTAAGAAAGGGAAGGTCTTTTTATGAGTTGAGGCCAACGTGAGGAATAGTAAAAATAGTCATGACATTGGTTAAACACTCAGATAGTCTAACCATAGATGACTCCTAAAATACCATTCCTATAATGAATGGTCTACATTTTTGGATTACATAGTATTTCTTACAAGCTTTGCTGTCTATTATACTATTAATATAAAGCCAATGTATGGGGACAAGTTACATATCAGCGGAACAGCATATAAGACCTGGACACCTGATCCTTAGATGCTGCTAATGTATACAAAGTAATGTACCAACCGAGTGGAAACCCGGGGCAGGTAAAGAAGCAGCAGCAGCAGTGAAGTATCTATGAAGGGACTGTATTTCCTATTTTGAACTAGTGGGCGATTACACATACAGTGAGATTCACTAACACTTGTTTAAGTAAGACATGTCATCAGACCAGGTTCATAGCTGACAACTGCCATAGCAGGACTATTAAAGATCTCTTAGGGAACTGATTTTAATTACCAAGGCTATGATGCTTTGTAAACTTGAGATCCGTCATGTGCTCTCCCTATGCAGTACTAAAATAACAACACACATAGAGACAATGTACAGAAGTTTACCATAGCTTTTTATGAAAGCTACAGACATTTGATAGATAGTTCAGATGAAATAAAGTGGTAGTCAATGTATTAGCCATATCATTTCCAAGGACACTGCATCAAAATGCCAACCCTATACCAGAACAGGGTTAATAGAACAATAAAGTCCAAGGATTCTTCATCTGATCCTTTTAGAAAAGTATTAGGAACCAGACCTGCCTCATTTCATGTTACTGCACCAAGGATTACTGCATTGTGCAAAGCAGGACACATGGATAGTGTGAAATTTAGCAGAGTGCAACATGTCACAGTGTAGTGAAGTGAAGCTTACACTGACACTGCAGTTTTGTCAGAGGATTACAGCAGGGTGGTCCATTTAAGGCTATTTGCTTAATTGATGTCTAATGTTTTCTGCAGTATTCAAAGCCTATGTCATTTTTGGCATTAAAATCAAAAGGTTCATTTCAAAGGGGTAGAATTTCGAATTCACTAGACAATATGTTGAACTTTATCATCAAATAGAAAAAAAAGTTAAAATCAAATACATATTTGGTAAAATGCTCTATAATTTATAGATTATAATCATAAATATTTAAACACTGTAACAAGAAGTATAAATACTACAGTTTACTCTGCTTACCTGAAGGGTTAATCCTATGAGGATTAGCAGGACAATTTAAAAGCCAGAAGGTTAGGAGTCTGTGATTAGCCCATCCTTGGTGCCGGAGGACCCATTGTTTATAGGGAGTAATTAGAGAGTCCCTCCAGATTTCCTGCCATGGTACACGGTGGGCAACGGTGAAGAGGATTCCCAGTTAAACATCAGACACCCCAAAACCAGAAACGTACTGATACATATCCAAATGTGAGCAGAGCTTTCATGATGTCCTCCTAGGCTGAGGAGGCTCTTCTGGATGGGATAGATCCCTGCTGGATGGGCTTCCCTCACTCACAGCTGAGGAGGTGGGATGCGTATGAGAATAAAGATTTCACCAGCACAAACAGCAACAGCATGGGACTCGGTTTATGCCCAGATCCCTTCCGCTCCATGGCAAGATGTTGCTTCAGTACAGGCACCAGTGCACACCATGCACAAGGACAAGGCACATGCACAACTTTGTTCTTCTTTTAATCCTAGATGGATCAGCAATCGCAGCTCTGCAAGGTAAAGCCAGCTTCATAGAGAGAGCAGCACCCAGGGAGCATCAGCACCAAGGACAGACTAGTACCCACCATGCAAATGTCTCTTCAGCCCCTCCACACTGGTCTGCTGGGCACAGCTGCTGTGGAATGGGCAGCACTGGGGGTATTGCGGTGCTTGTAGGACTCCGGTAGAGCTGAGAGGGTTCTAATATAGGAGAGTGAGGCTGGAGGCGCTCAGCAGCATGGGCAGCACGTAGTGACTGAACTCAGTGCTGTGTGACAGCAGCAGCAGCAGCAGCACGTCCAGCCCCATGCACACTATGTGACTCACCCAGCGATGGCTCAGCGATCCGCACCGTGCCCGGGACTACACACTATGTGCATCACAGTCTGACAGGTAAGGAAATGGTCACTCCTGGAAAATGCTGGGGGCTCAAGTAAAGCATAGACACTGTAATCCCAGGCACTCCAGAAATAGCATGCTTGAGATTACATGTATTTACATAAGAGACTGTCATGTAATACAGGGAACTCCATAAACTGGCATCATGGATGGAAAGTTATTAGCATCATATTTAATCTGTTCCAAACTGGAAAGTTAAGGAGTTGGTACCATTCAGATTTCATCACAAAATTTCGGCTGAATGGCCTTTAACAAGTGACATCTAGAATGAAGGATACAAAGAATAAGGGAAGGTGTAATAAGTATGGAGTATATAGGTCAGACCTAGTACAGAGGTTATAAGAATAAAGAGGGAACAGGTTAGGAAACACAATCGGAGGAGACTAAAGAGAAGGAGAATGTATCAGAGGCTAAGAGAGGGAAAGGGGAATTAGGTAGTAGGAAGATAGGAGTAGTAAGTACAAGATATAGGAATACCACAAAAAGGTGACTAAGGGTATATGGAGATAGTAAATGGCAGATATATGGTAGAAAGCAAGAAACTACAGAGGCATACTGAATAATGGCTATAAGGAATGCAAGGTAGATAGGAAGGGGTTAAAATCAGAGTACCTGTAGAATGAGGGAGGTGGGATTCAACACGGGAATAGGTAGGCTAAAAAGAAGAAGGGAGCCATATAGTTAAAAATATAGGAATAAGGATGAGGCAGCAATAATGCAAGAGAAAGGGCAGTATAGGAAAGAGCGGGGATACACTGTAAGTGGTGTGCAGCCTGCAACTGAGAGAAAGCCAGTGTGCACAGAAGATAAAGGCACATGTGCAGGAACAGAGACAGGGAGTAAGGGGCCGGAGCAAATTGCTGGATCGAAGGAAAGTGTAAACAGATGACAGCGGCCAAACGGAGGTGTAGGAAGGATAGAGAATAAGCCGGCTATAGGGAGAGGCAGAACGGAGGTTATATGTAGAGAAATAAGAGGTACATATGGAAAAGGGGAAAGTATAGGAGGAAACCAGGAGGACATATAAATGTGTAAAGGAGTAGAGGAAATAGGGAAAGTAGTGATAAATGTACACATAGACAGTGCACCACTCACATTTTTGTAACTTTTGTATTATCTATTATTTTGATTTTTTATTCGATATTTTTAAAATTTATTTTTAGATCTTATTAATTTGTCTAAGGTCTATACCCCTTTGGGGTTTTCTAGTTGATATAAGTATGGTATGCACCTAGGAATTCTATCTTGGAGTTTCTGTCTCTACCTCCTCATTGATTAGGACACAGGTGGTTATGTGTATCATCTATTATTATTATCTTTTCATGGGAAAACACTGAAGATATGACACTTTGAAACAATGTAGTCAGTGCACAGCTTGTGTAACAGTGTAAATTTAGTGTGCTCTCAAAATAATTCAACACACAGCCATCAATGCCTAAACCACTGTCATAAAAAATGAGTACACCTCTAAGTGAAAATGAAGAAATTGTGCCCAAAGTGTCAATAATTTATGTGACCACCATCATTTTCTGGCACTGCCTTAACTCTCTTGGGTATTGAGTTCACTAAAGCTTCACAGGTTGCAGCCACTGGAATCCTCTTCCATGCTTTCATGACATCACAGAGCTGGTGGATGTTAGAGACCTTGTACTCCTCCACCTTCTGTTTGAGGATGCCCCACAGGTGCTCAACAGTGTTTGGATATGGAGACCTGTTTGACCTGTTCAGAATATTTACCCTCATTGTCTTTAGCAAGGCAGTGGTTGCCTTGGAGGTGTGTTTGGGGCCGTTATCATGTTGGAATACTGCCCTACTGCCCAGTTTCTGAAGGGGATCATGCTCTACTTCAGTATGTCACAGTACATGTTGGCATTCATGGTTTCCTCAAAGAGCTGTAGCTCCTCACAGCCAACAGCACACATGCAGCACCAAACCATTACTCTCCCATCACAATGCTTGACTGTAGAGAAGACACACATAAGGCCATAAGACATAGTTTCATTAATCCATGTCCTTAGTCTGCTTGTCTTCAGAAAACTGTTTTTGGGGCTTCCTGTGCATCATCTTTAGAATAGACTGCTTTCTGGGATGACAGTCATGCAGACCACTTTGATGCAGTGTGCGTCGTATGGACTGACCGCTGACAGGCTGACGTCCACCATTTTCACCTCTGTAGCAATGCTGGCAGCTATTTTATGAAGACAAGCTGTAGATATGACACTGAGTGCATGCACTCAACTTCTTTGGTCAACTATGGCAAGGTATGATCTGAGTGGAATCTGCCTTGTTAAACCACTGTATGGTCTTGGCCACCATGCTGCAACTGAGTTTTAGGGTGTTGGCAATCTTCTTATAGCCTAGGCCATCTTTATGAAGAGCAACAATTCTTTTTTCAGATTCTCAGACAGTTCTTCATTATCAGGTACCATGTTGAACTTCCAGTGACCAGCATGATAAAGTGTGAGAGCGATTACACCAACTTTAACACACCTGTTCCCCATTCATAATTGAGACCTTGTAACACTAATGAATCACATGACACCATGGAGGAAAAATGGCAAATTGGGCACAATTTATCCATTTTCTTTTCATTTGTAGGCAACAGTTTAGACATTGATGGCTGTGTGTTGAGATATTTTCATGGCACACCAAATTTACATTGTTATACAAGCTGTACACTGACTATTTTCCATTGTATCAAAGTTTCATATCTTCAGTGTTGTCCCAAGAAAAGATATAATGCAATATTTACAAAACTGTGAGGGGTGGACTCACTTTTGTGAGATACTGTAAATAGAGGGAAACCGAGAATATGACCAATTAGGGGATATGAGTATAGGATATAAGAAGCAAAACAAATGAGGTGGAAGAGAAAGGGAAAGAAGAAATAATGAAGAAGAAGAGGGTGTGTATACAGATATTGTATATAGAATATTGATGTAACTAGGAAAATAAAGGGGAAAAGAAGAAAAGAAAAAAAGAAGACAGAGCAAGAAAATGGGAATTTAAGAGAGGATGTGAAAAAATGTATAGAGAATATATAAGGAAAAATGGGAAAACATAAAAAAGGAGAGTAGGAAGAATGGGAAAATAAAAGAAAAGGAACAGTATATAGAAAAGAGGAGGAATAGAAGAAATGAGTAGAATAGGGTTAAAAAGAAAAAAGGAGTAAAGAAATGGAAATAAAGTAAAAAGAATAAATAATATAGGTGAGCAAAGAGAAGGAAGAAGGTAGCGAGTTATCCATCCTAAGGTGAAGAGATGCTCAAGGCTATCTAGTTTATGGAATAAGCTAATCGGAAATAAGAACAACATATAGTAAAGAGTGCATAACATCAAAAACAACAAGTTACAAAAATAAAGTACTAAGTTAGAGGAGCATGTTATATTCACTATTGATTCCAAGGTCTTCAAGCATCTGTAGGTGTACATCCATTACATTTCTTGCATTTGTAGCATTGCTACTCAATCTCTCCTTTGCGTAGTGCTGAAATATGGTCAATGACCTGGTAGCGGGGTTCGAAAATACAGTGGCCGCATTGGTGAAAGTGAGCAGGAATTGGTAGCAATAACTCTTTATATCTGATGTTTTTGTATATTTGGTCTTTTACTTGTTGTGACGTTTGTCCGGCATAGCCTAAAAGACACTGGATGAATGGAATAAGGGAAACAGTAATCGGAGAATATTTAGAATGGCTAATTTGGTCTATGTTGTGAGGAGTTGTGAGGGATATCCTCTTCTATAGAAAGTTACCTATATCCTGTAGATGAGTTTCATGAATTTTAGTGTGTTCCACAGCTAATCCAGCTGAACTGGGAAAGTGGCAGAGATGTTGGGAAGGTGATTGCTGGAGTAATGGAGTAAGTTATTCTTGTCGGTTGGCTTAGTGTAGAGGTCAGAAGTTAATGTGTCATGAGATCTTTTTTTTTGAGAGTATTAAGGAAACTGATTAATTCCATTCCATGGTGAATGGTGAATTCTAAGTCAGGAAATATTGAGTTAATGGATGTATGGAAAGTATGAAAAGTCTCCAAAGGTCCAGTCCGAATACAGAATATGTTGTCAATATAACATAGTCAAGTGATGGCATGTTGTAGAAATAGAGGATTGTTGATTATATGATCATTCTCAAAAATGTATATGTATATGTATATGGACATGTATATGTTGGCTTAGGGTGGGGCTATGTTGCTGCCCATGGCAGTGCCACAGCACTGGATGTAATATTTATCACCAAAGAGGAAGAAATTCTGGATGAGAATAGTTTCCAAAAGATCTAGGCAGAACCACTTGGCATTATGGTCAAAGTTATGGATATCAATCTGCTCATAGCATTAATCCCTTTCTGATGTTCACTGGAGGTCTAGAGACTCGTAATGCCCCATGGAGAAATTAGGTCAAGTGACCTGATTTTATTACAAAATTGGCTAGTGTCTAAAATAATAGAATGTGTAGTATGAGCAAGGGGTGTGAGTTTTTTTTTTTTGAGTAGGAATAGAGAGTGGGGATAAGATAGTCAATAAATACTACAATAGGTCTGCCTGGTGGTTTCTGTGGATTCTTATGGATTTTTGGTAAAATATAAAAGACAGGAGTAATGGGATAATGATTGGCGAGAAAGTCAGTTGTCTTGGAATCAATGGTATTGAAGGATAAATGATGTTGTACCTTAGTCTCATAAGTTGTCTTATGGTAGGAGAGGGGTCCCTATCTACTAGGGTATATGTAGTAGAGTCAGAGAATTGTGAAAGGACCTCTTCATGGTATATTGTCTGTCCATAATGACAAGTGCCCTACAATTTGCTCCGGCCCCTAGCTCCTTGCTTTTCTGCTCTGTTCCTGTGCATCTGCCTTTATTTTCTGTGCATGCCAGCTTTTCCTCAATTGCTGGCTGCACACCACTTACAAGTGTATTTTCAACCCTTGGGACACTTTGTACTGAATGTGGGTCTCCTTTGCCATGTACTAACTTGATTTGTTAGTGTAATTCAATACATTTTTGGACTTTTATCATTATACACCTTTTGCCTCTCATTTTGCAGCTGGTGCCTCTACACTTCTTTGCTGGCTGCTATTATAGGTATTTTAGCTGAAACATCATGACAAAATCTGAATGGCACCAACTCCATAACTTTCCAGTTTGGAAAATATCAAATATTATGCTAATTTCTAAAACCTTCCATAGATGATGTTAATTTATGGGGGTCCCTGTATTATATGACTGTCTTTTTTCATGTAAATAAACCTAATCACAAGCATACTATTTTTAAGTGCCATGGATTACAATCTTTACACAGTCTGAACAGTGCTCACCGCTTTGCACATGGATAGTAATCACTCACACATGCTACATGATCATGAGCAGCATTCAAAATTGCATATTTATTCATACTTTATATATACCATCAGCAGCATGGATATAGTTTACTACTACACACCACACACTATAGATAGTACAATCAGCACCATGGCTAGTACTCAGTACTACACTATATACAATCAGCACCACACACAGTGCTCAGTACTACACACTATATACAATCAGCATGGTGGACAGTGCTCAATACCACATACCAAATATACAATAAGCACCATGCACAGTGCTAAGCACTACACACACTATATACAATCAACACCATGGATAGTACTTAGTACTGCACACACTATACATGATCAACATGATGGACAATACTCAGCACTACACACAATATTAAACCAGCACCATGGATATTACTCAGTAATAAACACACTATACAATCACCACCATGGACAGTGTTCAGCACTACATACACCATATACAATCAGCACCATGGACAGTGTTCAGTAGTACACACACTATATACAATCAGCATGATGGACAATGCTCAGTATTAGACACGATATATTAAAACAGCATCATGGATAATGCTCAGTACTAAACACAGTATACACAATCAGCACCATGCACAGTGCTCAGTACTACACACACTATATACAATCAGCACCATGGACAATGTTCAGTGCTACATACACTATATACAATCAGACCGTGGACAGTGTTCAGTACTACACTCACTATATACAATCAGCACCATGGACAGTGTTCAGTACTACACACACTATATACAATCAGCACCATGGACAGTGTTCAGTACTACAGACACTATATACAATCAGCACCATGCACAGTGCTCAGTACTACACACACTATATGCAATCAGCACCATGGACAGTGCTCAGTACTACACACACTATATACAATCAGCACCATGGACAGTGTTTAGTACTACACACACTATATACAATCAGCACCATGGACAGTGTTTAGTACTATACACACTATATACAATCAGCATGATGGACAATGCTCAGTACTATACACAATATATTAAAACAGCATCATGGATAATGCTCAGTACTAAACACAGTATACACAATCTGCACCATGCACAGTGCTCAGTACTACACTCACTATATACAATCAGCACCATGGAGAGTGTTCAGTACTACATATACACACACACTATATACAATCAATATGATGGACAATGCTCAGCATTACACACATTATATACAATCAGCACCATGGACAGTGCTCAGTACTACACACACTATATACAATCAGCACCATGCATAGTGCTCAGTAATACACACACGATATACAATCAGCACCATGCATAGTGCTCAGTACTACACACACTATATACAATCAGCACCATGCATAGTGCTCAGTACTACACACACGCCATACAATCAGCACCATGGACAGTGTTCAGTACTATACACACACTATATACAATCAGCAAATATGAACAGTGTTCAGTACCACACACACACACACACACACCTTATGTATACACATATACTATACACACTGTATAACACGTTTTGCACCATTGACCACTTTTATCACTTCTACCAGACACCATCTACAACCAGCACCATGGCCAGTGGTCACCCATTCTCAGACTTTGACAATCAGCACGATAGACAATGCTCAGTACTAAAGATCCTGTATAATATGTTCTGCACTATGGGCTGCATTTATCACTTCTACAGATACTATATGCAATCAGCCCCCCAGACACTGCACACACAATCTAAAATCAAAACCACTGGCAGACCTGTTCACTATACACACAATATAAAATCCCCAACAAGAACAGATCTCATAACTGTACATATAAGCTATAGGTGACACCATGAGCAGTATCAAAACCATAGGCAGTGCTCATCACTGCACACTCTATGGATGTAGCAGTCTAGCATGATGTTGATAGATATCAAAGCTTTTTGTCTGATCTGTTCTTATCACTAAACCATCAAATAACATTAAAAAGTTGGCATAACATTTAGTGCTGTGATATCATGGTGTGTGTTCTGTCAAGTTAAGTTTTATATAGCTGTATATCTGATCTGCACCATTGTTATGACTGCATCCCCTATACACAATTAGCACCATTTCACTGCACACACTACAGACAACCAGTACTGTGCACACTGCACTCAGCATCAAGGACACTAACCACACTGGGCTTTATATATGAAAATGGTCTAGCAGTAAGACTGTGTTTATTGCCTATAGCAACCAATCAGAATGCTCTGGAAAGAAGAAAGCTGCACTCTAATTGGTTGCAATGGGCAATAATGACTGTATACAATCAGCACCAAGGATACTGCACTCAGTGTATACAATTAGCACCATGTACACTGCACACACTGTATACATTCAACACATGGCATATACCATAGACAATTAGCACCATGGACAGTGCTGGTTACAACACAGTGTATATAAATGCTCCACAGCCTGGACATGTATCACGACTACACAAACTCTACAACTTCAAGGCTATAGACAGTGCTCATCAGTGAACACTCTGCTCTCTACACAGCCTCAGCACCAGAGATACTAGTCACTGCTATAACCAAGCAGCAGAAAGACATTCAGAACCACAGACAGCAACTATACAGAGCCGTATAGCCCTGCTGAGCTCAGCACCATTCACACTGTATAAAGCACAGCACATGCAGCAGCCGCTACACAGCATGATGATCAGTCAGTACGTTACACACTGTGACACACGTTCAGCAAAGCAAATACACAGCAGCCATGTAGTGCTGACAGCAGGATGCACATGGCACTGAAACGCCTTTTATTAAGAGTGACTAAAAAGTACAACACATGTACCAGGATTACAATAGTACATGATCTCCCCCTGACCCGCAACCCTTTCAGACCAGTGCGGTGAACTGCTATTATGTTGACAGTTGAATGTCATATCTCAGTGAGTAATAGAAAATTGTTAGTAATACAATTCATATTAAACTGATTAAATGACCATAGTATTTAATATGATGATAATAATATACAATATATTTTACAGCATCAGCTACTTTTGGGTTGAACACTGAAGTAGATTGGCTACAGGTCTGATTCAGACGTCCTGGATCTAATTGAATCAGGTTAACCCTTTTAACCACAATCCATGAAACATGAAGATTAGTTTATGGATAATGTTACTGGTATGGATTTTGATTCTGATTTCAGTTTCAGGAGAGTCTGGAACACATCACATGTCTATTATACATATTGGAATAAGTAATACAATAATATAATTTGCATACTGTAAAGTTTTATTGAATGATTTAAGTGAGATAGTACCTTAGGTGAAGGCAATCATATGGACACATATGAACCCATTTTTTATTACATAGCATGCACTTTTACAGATAATATAGATATGCAATTGGTTTTCATTACAAATCATCTGCTTTTTGGCTTTTGCAGTTTAAAGTTCACCGATCAGTCATAGCATTAAAACTACTCTTAGGTAAAGTGAAAAACATTGATTATTGTGCTACAATTGTGCTTGTCAGGGAGTGGGATATAGTAGGTAGCAAGTGAAGGAAGTTCTTTAAGTTGATGTGTTGGAAGCAGAAAAATAGGCCAGAATGAGGATCCGAACATAAGAGCATCTCCAAATGGTACGTCCTGTGGGGTATTTTCAACGTGCTGTAGTTAGAGCCTAACAAAAGTGGCCTAAGGAAGGGCAACAGAGTCAAGGGTGTCTAAAGTACATGAATGAATCTGAGGAGAAAAAGCTAACCTGTCTTATCCAATTCTACATAACAACTACTGTAGCACAAAGGCAAGCCGTTAAAGGCAGCGTGATGCTCTGGGCAATGTTTTTCTGCCAAACATCTGGATCTGGTACTGATGTGGATGTTCCTTTGACAAATACCACATAACTACAGACAGTTGCAGACCAAAAATACCGCTTTTACAATAGCAGCAGTATAACCTAATAGCAACGACCTCTTTCAGCAAGATAATGTGCTCACTGCAAAAACTGTACAGGAATTGTTTAAGAAACATTGAAAACAGTTGATCTTCAAATTTCCTAATTATCAACTTTATGAAGCATTTGTGGAATGTACTTCAAAGCTTTCATGACTTAAATAGAATGTGTCATGGATCATGCCAGGACACGTGCCTTAGGCCGCAGTCACCTTGTTGCCATGATCTCGCCTCCTGGTCCCACAGGCTTTCCTGTCCTTCTGCTCCTTCCTAGGGTACACACACACTCACTATATAGGATTTAAAGGGCCAGAGCAGGCCACTCAGCTTTTCAAACCTATGGTAGGTCATATCACCTTATTTAAAGGGCTTTTGCCCCTACACAGATCAGTGCTCTTCTTCGCTGTGTCAAGAATACTATTCTGTATCCTCTTCCGCAGCCCTCACTGGAGCCCGCTGCTAGGCCGAATATATGTCACTGTGGCGATCGCCCAGGTCGCTACTCCTGACATGGCTATTCATGGTGACAGTCGAAGTGCAGGACAGAGGGACACCGGGTACTGACAGAGGTGACGGGTAGCCCTAGGCAAGTAGCAGGTAATAAGAAGACTGGTGCAATGGAAGGATAATAGCAGGAATAGACTGATGCAATTACTTTGGATAACACCAGATAACAGAAATACTTTGGATAACACCAGGTTAACGCAGGTAACACAGCAAGTAGTACAGCAAATATGGGTCAAGTTCACTGAAGAACATCCACAAACTGACCAGGAACAGAGGCAGGATGTTCCATAAATAAGTGGAAGTTACAGGTCATTGGTCAGTTACTTAGGAAACTGTCCCTTTAAATTTAAGGAAGCTGGTGTACAGAGAAAGCCACAGAGGACTGATGCATGCAGGATCGCGAGCCGCAGCAGGCGCAAGGACAGGTGAATACAAATAATCATGTTGGTGGGCCAGAGCAGAGACTGTGGCATGGGCCGTGACAAAATCAGGGGACAGAACAGAGGCACGGACATGTCCAAAGCCTGAGACAGGGGCCGTAGCGTGAACCATGACAATTGCATTTTTTGGTCAATTTGCATAACACAAAATAGGGTGAAAAGTGATCCACAAGTCACATATATCCACAAATGGTACCAATAAAAGCTATACTTTACCTTGCAAAAAACAATCCCTATCTCAAGCCCATGGACAGAAAAATAAAATTATTGGTTCCAGAAAATGGCGCTTAAATGGAAATGTAAAAAATAGAAAAGCTTTTATTTTTTAAAAACTGCTAAAACGTAAAGAAAACTCTGCAAATTTGGTATCACTGGAGTCAAACCAACCTGAAGAATACAAAGAGCATGTAATTTATAATCTCTATCAAAACAAAATACCACCAAAAATGCAATTGCATTTTTCATGTTCTACTCCAAAGATAATTTGTAGTTTCCCAGTACATGGTGTGGTATGGTAAATGGTACCATCAAAAAGTAGATCTTGTCTTACAAAAAAACAAGCTCTCATTTATCTATGTAGACAGAAAAATAATAAAGTTATGGCTCTTGGAAGACGGGGAGGTAAAAACAAATGCAATGTAAACAAAAATGACCGTGGTAGGAATGGATTCAATATTTTATGCAGGCCATGAATAAGACATTAGGGCCTCATGTATGAAAACTGTCTAGGTGTACGACTTTCTTTGTTGCCCATAGCAACCAAGCAGAGCTCCCCTTTCATTTTTCCAGAGCACTATATAAGATTAAAGGGGAACTCTGATTGGTTGCTATGGAAAACAAAGAAAGTCTTACATCTAGACAGGTTTCATACATGTCCCCACTGGTGCTGGTTCAAAATCCTTTCTGGTCTTCCTCCCACAATAAAAGCCAAGTTTAATGCTGTTTAACCCAAGTTTGCTGGAATTTCCTGAGGTGCACCTAGCCAGACTGTACAGTCGAGCGCTTTAATGTAGGTGCATATTAATCCAAACAGCACTTTAGACTAACAAGAAAAATTTTATTAAGCATTTAAATGTATTAGTCACATTTGCATATTTCACACTGGTGCAAACAGGTATGTCAGCAAGATAATAAGGATAACACTAGATGGTTCTCTTTCTTAGGACCAGAACCGGACAGTTCCATCTGCTCCTCCAGAGATTAGACAGTCTCCTTGGTGGTCAAAGATCACACATTGAGCATCATCTTCATGTCCTTCTAGGCTTGTCAGTTGTCCAGATGTTACCACCAATATCTTCACTGTTCCATCATTGCTGGCCAGGGACACCAATTGACCTGCACAGGAGAAGAGATTGAAAGGGTGAAATTCACAAAGAAGGTGATGCTGAGAAAAATGATTAGACTGCAAGTGATGTGTGCTGAATTAATGTTTTTATTGGAAATAACTTCAATCCAAGCGTGATAAATCAATATAAATGAGACAAGCTGTCCATGCCAGCAAGTAAACTCATAAATCCCTAGTGTGGACATCCTGTGCCTATATATTAGAATAAACACTTTAGCTACAGGACAGCATAAAAATTTTCATTCAGGTTCAGAATCCACTTCTGTATAATGAACACAACAGCATGTTCTCTGGATGCAGTAGTATAGCTTGTATATATAATGGTAAAAATATATGGGAGACATGTATGAAACCTGGTGCCTTGACACCATTTTATGTGTCATTTTGTTAGTGTATAATGTGCCTGAATATATGAAAGTGGTAAATGTGCACTCATAAATGGAGCCTAAGGGTTGAGGCGCCTAGCGCATATGTTTGGCGTGTCGCGGTACTTTCGCGCAGACGTGTATAAATGATTGGCAGAATTAGACAATGGCTGCTAAAACAGTTAATTGAGAATGAGCTTTATGGTAGATGCTGTATTGGTTTCATTAATTTATATTTATTAATTTAAAATTAATTTTAGATTATATTAATTTTAAATACATTTTACAGGAGATAATTTTATATCTTTGGGATATTATATAATTTTATATTAATTTTAGATTATATAATTTCTTATTAAATTTATGTTATTTAATTTTAAATCATCGTTTGATAATTATCAAAAATTACTTTACTGGTATTAGTTAAGAAATAAGGGACATTTTTTGCCCTAATGGCAAATCTAGTTCCACTACGACTCCTCAGGCTCAGATAGACATTTAAATTGGTCTGTCTGTTCGAGCAGTAATGCTCCTAGTTTTGCCGTCCCACATTCATAAATTTGTCGAATATTACGAATGTGGTGCAACACACCCACAGAAAACCCCCAGAACGACCCCACGTTTGCCGCATTACATAGAGGAAAAAAATGAAATGCTGACTTTTGACGCCTTTCTCACCAGGACAATGAAAATAACCCTTTCATACATGTTGTCCTATGAGTCTCTTTCTAGATTCCCCTTAGTTTCTGTTTCATTCTGTTAGGATAAAGGTAAGGGTAACACCCAGTGAAGCTACCCTTTGTCAGGTGAATATGTCTGAATATTGGCTAACAATCATAGCCTAAAACAGAGTAGATGTAGTCAACTTGTGACTACACATTTTCTTTGTTAGACTTAAAAGCATAGTACACTATAGTATTCTCTCCCACAAACTAGCTAACAGATATTTAGACTTTTTGGGTGGATAGATTTATAGTGCAAATCTACCCTAAGATTAGAATAGTTTGTAGCACTACAAATTATATTCAGTGAAAGAAGTCCTCTCTTAAAACAAACCTGCACAACTTGGCAGAATTTGGGGTCTAAAACATCTAGGACCGCCCCCGGACTCCCCCGGGACCACCACCTGACTGTCTTCAAATGCCTTTGAACCACCCAGGAATGCCCCCAAACCAGACAGTACCACCCATTTAGGTTCAGTTGTAGTTATTTGGCAAAGAAAGTTACACCAGGAAAATAATGGCTGTTATTGAGGATGGCAACAGCCCATACAGGGACGGGGCTTGTGTAAAAGCAATGTGATGTGTAAGAAATACAGTATGTAAAGGCTGTGCATAACGTAGTCATTACCTAAAATATATATGCTAGTAAATAGGGCATACATTGCTGGGAGATGGCTGTTACTTACTATACCTACAAACTCTTATTGCCTATTGTATTAATGTAGTTACAGTGGGCTTTTATATGGGATGTTACTTTTTGATGGGGGGGGGGGGGTCACTAGATTTTAATAGGGTTGTTTGCAGAGTACGATAAGGACTAGATTTCTAGACTCCTAGGGCAGTAACTCTGCAATGGGATAGTGTGATTTTTATAGAGGTAGATTTGGTTCTAGAAACCCCTTCCTTTTTAACCATAATACAGAGGCATATACCTACCCATTTGGAAACTAAACATACATGAATAGTACTTTTGGACATCAGAGTGACTGATTAATGGTTGAATGTACGTGAACACAATGGACAATTAAAGGTATACCTTCTAGTCAGTAGGTTTGGTAACAGCCGATAACCTGCAATGTGTGACCTGTTTATAGATATGGTTTTTTGTTGTTTGTTTTTGTGCTATATGTGTTACAGTATTTTAGGTGATGACTACATTATACACAGTTTTTATATTCCGACTTTGTTACACATCACATTGCTTGGCAAAGGGAGAGCTGAAATATTTAATCTTTGAAATATGACAGAAGAAAACACCTTTTTCACTTTTAATTTTGGATCTGAGTGCTGTGAATTGTTAGAATGTATCGTTAGTCAAGTTTACAATTGTTGGAACCCTCTCATTAGTGAAATTTGGATGTGCTGCTTTCTTAGATTTTTAATTTTTAGGTTTGGTTGTATTTGGCAAAAACAGTTGCACCATGAAAAAAGCAAAGCATCTCCTTTTCTTTGGACAAGAAACGCGTCATAGATATGTTGTTTTAAACATTAAAGTCAATGCATTGACATTACCCTAAAGTGCTGTTTTTTCTGTTTGTTTTACAGCAGTTTTCACTTATTTAACAAAATGAATACTTTTTTTGTTGAAAACTTATCCAAACATTTACCTGTATACTTGACATATATGTAAAAACACAGATACATTGCAGAACAAATGCACACATTTATATATGTATAACATATACCTTCTTTTGCTTCCAGTTTACAAATATATCTACAGCAGAGGACAAAAGCATCATGTGAACATGCCTTTAGGTCACATTCACATCAGGCTTTTAATCTTCGTTCGCATTTTTAAACACCAAAAACATATATGAATATTGGGCCACATGTATGAACCTGTTTAGGTCTAAAACTCACTTTTTTGCCTATACCAGCCTATGAGCAAAAGAGTGAGTTTTAGACCTAAACAGGTTCATACAAGTGGCCCATTGTCTCCACCTTTTAACATATAGATTAAATCTAAGAGCATATGTTTTCATAAGGTTCTGTTCAGCCTTGTAAAAAAAAACCGTAGTTTGTGAGACAGGGGGATTCAATTTTCTCCACTCTTTTATGTGATAGTAATATGCAGTTGTGTGTCTAGGCTTTATATTGACTAACATAGTTAAAATAAAAAAGGTTATGTTGCACATATGTTTTTGACAAAAAAATACACAAAATGTATTCGGAGACAAAAAAGGCAAACTGTCAAAGCATGCACTTTTGAACTATGGTGTCAGGATACGTTCGTCTGGGCAGTCTCCCACCTGTTTATCACAACGACCTGCGAGGGTTAATAGGTCTAGCCTGGGATCACACCCTGGGAGAGTTGCTGCTCCTGAGCCAGGAATGACAGCTCTCAGGAACAATCGGAGGGCCCGGATGCCGCACCAATCAGCTGCGGGGGCGGTGTCCAGGCAGACCTCTTAAACCTCCTCATTCCCTCCAGGCTTTGCCTGACAAAGGTGTTCCCTTGCCGTTTCCTGATGTACCTGTTTGTTGTTGTTCTCCTGGATTTCTGACCCCGGCTTGTTTCTTGACCTCGCTTGTTGCCTCTGATTTTGTACTGCGCTCCTGACCGTGTTTGGACCCCGGCTTGTTTCTGACTATTCTTCTGGCTTACGTTTTTGGCATATACGTTCCCGTACATTTACCGACACGGACTGTTTGACCTTGTGTTTTCCCTGACGGCCCTACACTTAGCAGCGTAGGGGCTGTCGTCCAGTTGGGGTCTGCCTCCTAGGGCAGCACGCCAAGTAGGTAGGGGCAGTGGGCTGGGTGGCAGTCAGGGCCCACTGCACCTCCCTTGATGTGACATATGGTTTCCCCATTCTAGTCTATGCATCTGTCGTGCTATATGTTTTCATACCTTCTCAGATTATTCTAGTGTAAATGCTTAGTAGATGGCAAAAAAGGTAATATAGATGGGGCCTGTATTGTCTGGAAGTGCAAAATTTCTTCAAAGGAGTCTAAATTTAGACTGAAAATAAGACATCATATTTCATTTCATAGCACCTGTTGCCTTAGCAATTACTGAATTCCAGTCATTGATTAAGCCAACAGGCTTCAGACACGGCACATTCCAGAAGATAAGAAACCAAATAAAGCAACACACTGAATAACACACATCTAAGACACAATAAGATAATGTCTGCTTCAGCTGAGTTCAAGTAAAAAAGTTCTGTCTGGATACAGGTTTATCGCTATGTACCAATATGTTCAATGTCCAAAATGTTGCAGGGGATGCAAAGAAGGGAATCTTTTAGGTGGTTTATGCTGCCACCATCTGAGAGCAGGATGTGATAGAGGGAGAGAAGCTAAGTTCTGTGATCTATAGGTTTATTTTATTTTTTGCTCAATTTCTTAATAAAAAGCAGAGCGAATTCTGACAGGATTTCTAAAGAGAAAGCAAAGTTCTGCTTACCCCAACCACATATTAGTGCATCTCAAAAAATTAGAACATCATTGAAAAGTTAAAAGTCCAGTATAGAAACCCATATATTGTATAGACCCATTACACAAACAGCAATATATTGCAAGCAATTATTTCTTGTAATGTGGATCATTCTGGCTTACAGCTAATGTAAAATTTTAAAAATTCAGTATATCAAAAAATTTAAATAACGTGAAAAAAGTCACTATTGTTGACTCATGATGTCACACACAAAGGTTTCCTAAGCCTTTAAATGGTCCTTCAGTCTGGTTCAGTGAACTACACAATCATGGGGAAGATTGCTGACTTGACAGTTGTCCAGAAGACACCCTCCATAAAGAAGGGAAGCCAAAAAAACGTCATCGCTAAAGAAGCTGACTGTACACAGAGCACTGCATCAAAGCATATTACTGGACAGTTGTGTGCAAAGAAAAAGTATGGTAGAAGAAGGTGCACATACAACAGGGATGACCACAGCCTTCACAAAGTATTGAGTGCATATAAGAAATAAATGCTTGAAATATATAACTCTGTGTGTAATAAGTCTATACAATATATACGTTTCTCTATTTGACTTGAATTACGGACTTAAATTGACTTTTTGATGATGTTCACATTTTTGAGATGCACCACTAGTACAGTGATTGACATTTTGCACTAAACACACATTAATTCAGTAAAAGTTGTCAATCACTGTGTATGAGCAGGGCAAGCAATAATTTTGCGGTCTCTTAAAGGGGTATTCCGGTATACAAACCTTCACTCCTACTGAAAGTTTGCAGTACAAAGTAGAAATCCTCAATATTTAGTAATGAAACATTTTCAGTAGTTTCCCACATAATCACTCACCAATTACTGGCCTAAAATGTGATGTTTATAGCTTGTTGCCAAGGGATATGACCTCTAGTCCAGGTTCAGCTTTCTGGTCAAGCATGCTCAGTTCTAGCACTAGGAAGGTGAGGTGTAACTATGAAGTAACAGGGATGAGAGGAGATGTAACTAGGAACTAATGTGAGAGGCTCAGCAGAGAGGGGATAACAATATGAGATGCAAAAGAGAGCAAAGACTTGTTCTTTAGCAGCTAGGGGAATATAGGGGAAGGACAGCCTGAAATAGATGCCAGCAATACATGATGGGAATGTAATCTGCCACCTACATGAGCTGCTGCTGAAGCCAAGCCCACACTTCATTTGCTGAAGAGGAACAAATAGGGAAATAGGGGGCAACAGCGTGACAAAATAAGTCAATTACACATGTTTAAGGTGTAGGATTAGTGTTATACTGATGCGCTATGTGTAATAACCCTGCAACTGCTCTTCAAGTATTTTTTTCTGAACCCCATAATACCACTTTAAGAAGTCCTTCCAGGACCACTCAGAAATCCTGCTCCAAATTATATAAACCTATATACCATTAATCTCCCTGTCTGAATACAGGTTTATCTCTATATACCAAAATGTTCAAAGGGATGCTTATAGCAAATCTGTCAGGTGGTCTAAGCTGCCCTATCCGAGGGCAGGAGGTGATAGAGGGAGAAAAGCTGATTTCAGTGACTTATAGGTTTATTTCATTACTGAATTTCTAAATAAAAAAGCAGAGTAAACCATGATAGGATTCCTAAAAGAGAAAGTAAATGAGCTTAATGCACTCATATACAGTGATTGAGAGTTTGCTCTGTACACACAATAGAGGAAAAGCTTTCAATCACTGTATAGGCAGTTTAAGCAGTCCTGTACTGTCGCTTAAGGAGTCCTACCAGGATTTACTCTTCTTTTTACTTAGAAATCCTGCTCCAAATCATATTAACCTCTAAACCTCTCTCTCTCCTTCTGTCATATCCTCCTTTCAGATAGGGCAGCATAAACAACCTGACAGTTTCACTTTAAAAGAAAAAAGGTCAAATAATGCACAAACAATATTGAACATTTCTACATATTTAGAAAGAACAACATTTTCACAGCCCACAGATACTGCTCTTTGCTAAAAATACACAGGGCATATTCATATACTGCATTAAGGGCGACATGTATGAAACGGTTTTTCAACCTTTTGCTGGCGTACAATGTAACTGAGTTGGTTACGATGTCTAATGCGCCTAACATATGTGTTAGGTGCATTGTTCGTAAGACTCAACACTTTCAAATGCGCCTAACATGAAAGGGTGTTCTGGGGGTGTTCTGGGGGCGTGTCACGCCACATTCGGGATATTAGACAGATATATGAATGTGGTTTGGCAAAACTAGGCGCATTACTGCTCCGACAGGCAGACCTATCTCAAAGTGGTCTGCCTGAGCCTGAGGAGTCGAAGTGGAGCTAGATTTGCTGTAAGGGGCAAAAATGTCCAATATTTCTCAACTTACAGCAGTACATTAATAAAAAGTAATTTATGATAATTAGCACACTGTATAACATTATATTATTTAAATTTAATGAAAAATAGCATTTAAATTAATATAAAAATATATAATATCCCCAAAATATAAAAATATCTCCTATAATTTTTTTTTAATTAATAGAATCTGAAACAAATTTTACATTAAATAACCCATTGATTATGTTGTTTAGATTTTTATATTTTAAATTTTTGATACATTAAATTTTAAATTTATTTTTGCTGCGCTCACCCTTTATTCTACATACAGCAAGAGGCAGCACAGCACAGGTATTGCTGGGTCCTGTGGTCCTCCAAGCAGGATCACTCCCATAGTTTCTATTCACTGACATGCTATTCTAATGACTTCTCTTATTTCCAGCCTGTCTATAACCTTAATACATGTTAGGTGCATTACTTATGCACCTAAGTTCCCTAATGTGCCTAACACATAGGCGAGGCTCATAGAACTTTACACACCATTTATGAACGCACAAAAACCACTTTCATACATTCAGGCACTGAAAACGAGACTCGACTATTCACTTCGACACGCCTTCCTTCATACATGTCGCCCTAAGTGTGATAAGCACTGGATTGGAACATCTTCAAAAGATCCATCTGATCATATATAGGACTGAACACAAAGTACATTGTCCCACATGTTATCCTTTTGCTATGTTATTTAAGTCCCGATTCCCGGTCAATTGTCCTTGAGGTCTATTAGACCATGGAGACGTCAGGATTGTTTTGTTTCAGCTAGTTGGAGAAACACACAGTAATAGAATAGAAAAAAAGGAACCTAATCCATGGATGTAAGACAAGTTTCTAAGCTTTTCCTCTGTGACAACCAAAGAGTTAACAATATTTTTCTAATATTCTTTTCTAAAAAAAAAAAAAATGTATCTCACAAACTGTTCCAATGTAGACAGCCATAATGGTAGATATACATTTGTACTGCGGTAAACACGTTATAGCTAAACGGTAATATATCTGTAAAATGACTTCAGAGATGATTACCCTGAAAAAACTTAAGCTTCTTGAAAATTGTCTTGTTCACTTTACTATACTGAAAAAAAGCATTTGCTTCTTCAAATCTCTACTGTACTATGATACGACTATGAGCTGTCTCAACCTATGCTATTCACTTATGTTGAAGGAAGAGAGAGAATCTGATCGTCAAGAACACATCTGCTAAGATTAGAATGCAGCAAGTTGAGCTTAATAGGTCTCTCGGTGATCCATAAATCTTTCTGTGATTCGATGAGCTACGAGTGATGCCACAGCTATCAGATTGCTCATTATATAGTGTGCTGGAAAGAGAAGACCCATAGTAGGTGGCAATGTGCCAAGCAGATGTTTGGTTTCACATCTACACTTGTAGCTTTCTTATGGAAGCCAGGTTCAGAATTAATAATGGTGTGTCTTTTATAAAAAAAAATTAAAAAAAATGGCACAATGCTATTTACCCAGGCTGTGATTATTGAGTGTGAGATAACGTTTTCTTTTTATAGTTTTACATCTCTAAAAATGGATGTTAACGGGGTTGTCTAATTACAAAGATTAGCTTTCAACAAGTAGGGACCAGTAATTGAAGAGTTTTCCCACATATATTGTTTTATTTTTTGGGCTTTGTTGCGGAGATAAGATAGATGTTATCATCTCTGAGTGGTTTCTTTAGGTTACCAACCTGCTCTCCACTTCTCTCTTTGCTCTGTCTTATCTGAGAGCAGGGAGTGACCTCACCATAGGTCGGACTTAGGGCAGCTTGAGAACAGTGTGTTATATCAAACAAGTAATTAGTCTCCTTTGTTTGTTTACTTTGAGCTCTGTAGCTCTCTGCACTTATAGATAACATCTCCTGCTCTCATGTCAGTGCTATTAGAAGAGTTGTGAATACAGAGCTTATATGCGAATCACTGCTAGAGAGCCACCCACAGCCTGACCAGGAATAGACAGAATGTACGAATGTAAAACTGCTTTTGGCTCAGTGGAACACCGTGGTGAGACAACCCCTTTAAGAGCTCTTCAAATGAATGTCCATCATTGCACACTAACTTGTCTTTTTAACCTAAATAGGGTTAAATGTTCTATGTGGTTTATTTTATATATAGGGAGCTCAGTTTTCCTTAATCTCCACCATGTAAGACATAGACAAAGTTCTGGCCTCTGCATTGATAAACTATATCATATGTATATACTAAAATCAATAATAAAACACTATACAGTAGCCTCCTATAGTCCCATAGTTTTGACTGAAGGTAGCCAGAATAGTATCCCTAAAAGGGACACTACCAGCAAAATGTTTATTTTCTCACATTGACCAGCAATACACAAGCGGAGGCGGGTAAGATTGTGTCATTATCCACAGAGAAACAAGTACTGTAACAACATGGGCTGAAAGGCCACTCTGCCAGGAAGAAGCTATTGCTCCAAAAGAAACATATAAAAGCCGATTAATGTTTGCAATCCACACAGAAATATTTGTGAAGACATGTCCTGTGATCTGACAAAACTGAAATTTAACTGCCTGGCCTAATGATCATCGTTACATTAGGAGGAAAAAGGGAGAAGCTTGAAAGCCTAGGAACACCATCCCAACTGTGAAACACGGGGATGGCAGCATCATGTTGTTGGGTTGTTTTGCTGTAGAATGGACTGGTGCACTTCACATATTAGATGGCATCATGAGGAAAGAACATTATGTGGCAAAACTGAAGCAACATCTCAAGACATCAGCCAGTAAGCTGAAGCTTGGCAGAAATGGGTCTTCCAAATGGACAATGACCCTAAGCATACTGCCAAGCTGAAAAGGCAGGTACAAGCAAGGCAACCTACAAACATGGCTCAGTGACACCAGTTCTGTGAGGAGGGATGGGCCAAAATTCCTACCAACTATTCTGAGAAGCTTGTGGAAGGATATCCAGAATGTTTGACCCAAGTCATACTGTTAAAGGGTAATGCTACCAAATACTAAAAATGCCTTAAAACTTCTCTCTCTCTCTCTCTCTCATTATTCTGGCATTTGGCAAATAAAAATAATTTGGGTAATCCTAATTGACTCAGTCGCTCCTCTCACACACAACAGAACCCGCAACATCAACAGACAACCCTGGCACACAGCCTCCACTAAACAACTGAGGCGAGCTTCCAGAATTGCTGAACGCCGCTGGAAGAAAAGCCGCTCCACCGACGGCTTCACCTCATACAAACAATCGCTACACACATTTAAGTCTGCACTCACCACCGACAAACAGGATTACTTCACCAATCTCATATCCTCCTTGTCTCTCAACCCCAGACATTTATTCAACACCTTTAACTCTCTCCTTCGCGCCCCTGCAACCTCCTCCGCCATCTCTCCTATCAGCGACGACTTTGCCACTCATTTCTTACATAAGATCAACCTCCTCAGAGAAAGCTTCACCCTCAGTCCCCACTACCCACCTCTATACCCTACAATCGCCACCACCCACCCTCACCCTGACACAGTCCCCAGTGAACACTTCAATAACCTGCTTTCCCACTGTTAGTCACGATAACCTTTCCTCTCTAGTGTCCAAATCCAACCTCACTACCTGTAACCTTGATCCACTGCCATCCTACCTCATCCCAGACCTCAGCACTGTTATTTTCCCAGCTCTCACCCACCTTTTCAATCTATCATTAACCTCTGGCATCGTCCCTTCCTCTCTTAAACACGCGACCATCACACCTATCCTTAAGAAACCATCTCTCGACCCCTCCTCACTGTCCAACTATCGCCCATCTCACTGCTTCCCTTTGCATCCAAACTCCTGGAACAGCATGTCTATCTTCAACTGTCCTCCCACCTCTCCTCCAACTCTCTCCTTGACCCACTCCAATCAGGCTTCCGACCCAACCACTCCACTGAAACTGCCCTAACCAAGGTCACCAACGACCTAGTAACAGCTAAAGCCTCACACCACTACACTGTGCTCCTCCTCCTAGACCTGTCCTCCGCCTTTGACACGGTCGACCACTCCATCCTGCAACTAATCCTCTCCTCCCTCGGCATCACGGACCTTGCCCTCTCCTGGATCTCTTCATACCTCTCTGAACGGGCATTCAGTGTGTCTCACTCCTGCACCACCTCCTCCTTCCACCCGCTCTCTGTTGGTGTCCCTCAGGGTTCTGTCCTGGGCCCACCTCCTCTTCTCTATCTACACTCTTGGTCTGGGTCAGCTCATAGCCTCACATGGCTTTAACTACCACCTGTACGCGGATGATACCCAGCTTTATATCTCCGGTCCTGATATTAACTCTCTTCTCTCCCGGATCCCAAAATGCCTATCATCCATTTCCTCCTTCTTCTCCTCCCGTTGCTTAAAACTAAATGTAGATAAAACAGACTTCATCATCTTTCCCCGTCCCTCTCTCTCCCTCCACCTGATCTCTCTATCACTATTAATAGCCACACCCTCTCACCAGCTCCACAAGTCCGCTGCCTTGGGATAACCTTTGACTCCTCTTTATCCTTCAAACCGCACATCCAAGCCCTCACCTCTGCCTGCCGCCTCCACCTGAAAAATATTTCACGCATCCGCCCATTCCTCAACTCTGACACTACTAAAACACTAGTCCACGCCCTCGTCATCTCCCGCCTAGACTACTGCAACATCCTTCTCTGTGGCCTCCCAGCTAGCACCCTCGCTCCCCTCCAATCCATCCTGAACTCTGCTGCCCGTCTGATTCACCTCTCTCCTCGCTACTCCTCTGCCTCTCCCCTCTGCCAATCCCTTCACTGGCTGCCCATTGCCCAACGAATTCAGTTCAAATTACTCACCCTGACCTACAAGGCTCTCCATAACCTCTCCCCTCCATACATCTCTGCCCTAATTTCCAGATACCTCCCCTCACGCAATCTCCGCTCCTCACAGGACCTTCTCCTCTGCTCCCCTCTCATCAGCTCCTCACATAACCGTCTCCAAGACTTCTCCCATGCTTCACCCACACTCTGGAACTCCTTAACCCAAAACATCAGACTCTCCCCAACTTTCACCAGTTTCAAAAGCAACCTGAAAACCCATCTCTTCAGGATAGCCTACAACCCACACTAACCCCACCACCACTACACCGGCCCGCAAACATGTCTGCCCCACACCTTCTGTCTCTCCCCTTCTTCCTTGTAGATTGTAAGCCCTCACGGGCAGGGTCCTCTTTCCTCTCTGTCTCAGTTACTAGTCATTTCTGTCATCATTCTAATTGTTCCACATTTGTTATGTATGTAATTCCCCTTAAATGTACAGCGCCATGGAATCAATGGTGCTTTAAAATAAATAGTAATAATAATAAAACGGGTAAGGTTTATTCTGATTTCAAGTCAGATAGTGAGAAAAACATGCATGTGTGTCTTTATATATAGTGTATGTTAACTTCTGTTATATATATACCACAGTTACAGGTATTATTATTACTATTATTATTTGTGACATGATGAATTAGGGAATGCCACACAGATGTTTCTTGTGGATGTCCCGATCTTTAAAATAAATTTAAGATACTACTGCTGTAGTAAAATTGAAAAAACCACTCATTTCTTTTCTAGCAACAGCGCTGACAGTGGTTGACTTATGAGTGGTTGCAGTGGACACGTGCCATTGCCAGACATTAGTGTTTGGAGCCATTCACTTCTGAACAGCGATGCCAGTCAAAGATATGTGACGGCTACAGAGATGATGAGCCGACCACAAGCAGCTGGAAGTTAAAAGAAGAATGGGGAAGAGCACTGTCAATGTCATGGAATGGTGGTGAGTAGCGAGGTGAGTATATGTCTATTTTATTATAGTACTATCTTAAATTTATTTAAAGAAAAAAACAAAGAAAAATTGGACAACTCCTTTAAATTTCTAACATGTAGCAGCAAATTTTAATAATGGGACAGCTTCATTCAAAATATATTTTGATGTTCAATATCCCTTGACTTCTACCTATTGTTACAAAATCATTTTAGTGTGTTAAAGGGCATGTGGCCATTCCTGTTTTATCTGTTTTAGAAAATCTTTATGACATAACAATTCTAGAGCATCTTCTCTTATAACTCGGTGTTGTGCTGTTCCTCTCTTATTCCTCTGGAATGTTTATTAATAGATTGACAACTGGGTGTTACCATTCATTTTGTCAGAGAGGTGTGTCTCTACCCAATACCAAGGGCCACATGTATGAAAACTGACTAGGTCTAAAATTCACTTTGTTTCTCATAGCAACCAATCAGAGCGCCTCTCTCATTTTTCTAGAGCACTATATGAAATGAAGTGGCGCTCTGATTGCTTGCTATGGGAAAGAAAGTGAATTTTAGACCTAGACAGTTTTCATACATGAGGTGCCAAATGTATGAAACGGTTTTGGTCTAAAACTCACTTTTTTTCCCCATAGAAACCTTTGGGAAAAAATGTGAGTTTTAGACCAAAACCGTTTCATACATGTGGCCCACAGTTTTTTTAATGTGTTTATACATTTTCGTTTAGGAACAACATAAAAGTTCTAAGAAAATATGCTCTAAACTAATTTAATAAAAATCCAAGCATTTACAAAAACAGACTTGTTAGGAGAGCAGACAGGTCCTCTTTAAAATTCATTGCTAATCTCAGGAACCACCATTCCAGGGTGTTACATTGTTTACATATGTATCTTATCATTCTTCTCTATGTGTATATCCCAGAATATATGATAAGTACAAACACACTTGGTAAACAATTTCCAACACATACACTATAATTGAAACTAAAACACTTAACATTTTATGTTTACACTTTTATAGAAGCCGTTTAGGCCGTCAAAGCAATTTCAAGACAACATATAGAAGATATTCCTTGCAAATATGAAGTTCGTCCCTAAATTCATTAGAGTACAATTCACACTGAAGACACTTTGAAAATTAGAGAAGACGTACACATAATACATATTTATCCTAAATGAAATGCAGGCAATGAAAATGCAGCTTTAACCTGCATACAGCTCCGCCTGAGAAAATAGATTGTTGTGACAGCAGAACCCAAATATAAACATTTATTCATTAAATTGAGCCCAAGTGAATTGTGCTGATGGAGATACCTTATTTAAATTCCCTGCAAGCTGCGGAGAGGAGAAGAGGATCTGATCCAACCCATACAAGCACAGTACACACTCATGCAATAATAAAGGGTTATTACCCAATAACAGAATTTTCTGCTACCCTAATATGTATTATTTGTCTTCTGTATCATGAAAGCTGGACGATGAAAGGAGTCATGAAGGGCAGAACTTGCAATAAAAATCACAAACCAGTAATTTTGTTTCCCATTCTCTATGCGCAAAAGACAAACAAGTTCTCAGTTCCCAGAAATTGGAGGCATATATTGTTGCTCCTAAGCTTCCACACTACTTTCAAGCCCTGTAATATGTTCACTTTTATTTGTGCTCTGTATTTGAGTACTACTGTAATGTGAAATATTCCTTCCAAGACTTTTCTGAGATTTCCATTCTGCATTTAAATTACTTCTATAAACTTCTGCACTCGCTGCAGAAATACTCGGCACTCAATTCCCCCTTGAACCTTCCAATTATCTCTTGTCATCACATCTTCAGACATGTTCAAGTAAGATGGAGCTATCACAATGATAAAATGGAGTATTAATAAGTAAGATGTTGTCATTGAATCAGACAAAATAACTTGCATTTTTTAAACCCAGCACTAAGTGTTCAGAGATCAGTACCCAAGATGAAATTATGTTTCACAGGATCTTGTTTTACAACATGTTTAACACCACACGAAGATATAGAAACCCAATTCCCTGGAGCAGTCTAGAGACAATGTGTTTCATCCATTATTCAGACAGCATAAAGCAGCTTGTGAACCCGCTGGTTGCTCCAATGTGAAGCATTGACTGGCTTAGAATTGAGATAACAAAGGGTCAGCTCATTCTTATCTGAGACTCTCATTGCAATGAGCTCAATCAGTCCTTTCTCCAAATGTTGACCATCCATTGAATCTATGAATCCAATAGTCAGAATGTATTAAATCGTCTATCTTGGAGATGGTGTTCACCATTTCATATCTTAAAGACTTTGGTAGCAATTACATTTCACAAGACAGGAACATAGTTTTGCCTCTATAAAAATCACTGTTGAGACCACACATGGAATACTGCTTACAGTGTTGGGCACCAGTGTAGCTAGTTCGGGTACAGAGGAGGGCAACCAAGTTGGTTAAGGGAATGGGGGATTTGCATTACCGGGATAGGCTATCAAACTTGGGGTTATTCAGCTTGGAACAAAGACGGTTTAGGGGTTATTTAACCCCTTAACGACCTTGGGCGTATCAGTACGTCCCAGGGCCGCTAAGGGGCTTTGCAGGGGGATCGCGCCGCGACTCCCCCGCAAAGCCGACGGGTGTTAGCGGCAAATCGCCGCTAACACCCGGCAGTAACAGGACCGGCGGGTGGCTCTGCCCGCTGGCGCTGTTTTACCCATCAGACACCGTGCCAAAGATGGCCACGGCGTCTGAATGAACGCCGATCGGTGCCGCGGTGATCCGACGACCGGGCATGGTGGTGGGGAGCCTTGTGAAGGCTCCCGTCACTTACCCTGGCCGGTTTGCCCCACTTCCGTCCGCAGACAGGAAGTGGGGAAACCGCCATCTTTGTACACCCTAATGCATGCCTATGCAATGCATTAGGTTGTATTAACAATCGCGCCACCTAGTAGTCAAGTACCGTAGGTGGCCTCAATTTTTACAGTAAAAAAAAAAAAATAATAAAGTTTTAAAAGTACAAAAAAAAGTATTAAAAGTTTCAAATCACCCCCATTTTACAAATAAAATCATTAAAAATAAAAAAGTTACACATATTTGGAATCGCCACGTCCGAAAAAGTCCGATCTATAAAAATATAACATCATTTATCCCGTACGCTGAACACCGTAGAAGAAAAAAAATTCCAAACGCCAAAATTGCGTTTTTGGTCATTTTACGTCACTGAAAAAATGGAATAAAAATGATCAAAAAAGTTGCATGCATTCCAAACTGCTAGCGATAAAAAGTACACTTGAGCCCGCAAACAATGCCCCCTCACTGACGTCCGTAGGTGTTAGTACAAAAAAGTTATTGGTCGCACAAAATTGCGCTGTGGCGCAAATTTCAAAAGTAGAAAATGTTTGGATTTTTTTTACGGTACCAAAACATAAAGGAAACCCTACATGTTTGGTATTGCCGGATGCGTAACAACCTGTAGAATATAGATAACACATTATATTTACCAAAGATTGAACTCCGTAAAAGCAAAACCCTCGCAAATGGCGAAAATACATTTTTTTTCATAATTTGCCCCACTTGGAGTTTTTTTGCGGTTTCCCAGTATATTCTATAGTATAGTGAATAACACCATTAGAAAGTACATCTTGCCCGCAAAATAAAACCCCTCTTTGGGTCTATGTAGGTGGAAAAATAAAAAAGTTATGGCTTTCAGAAGGCGAGGAGGGAAAAACGAAAGTGTCACCAAAAAAAAAAGCATGGTCCTTAAGGGGTTAATTATCATGTACAAATAGGTGAAAAGACATTTTACAGATCTCTTGCATCATCTTTTACATCTAGGCCTGTTACAACAATTGGGGCATCGTTTACCTCTAAAGGAAAGAAGGTATCACCATCATGAGAGATGGGGATTCTTTACTGTAAGAGTGGTGAAACTATAAAACTCATGGCTGCAAGAAGTTGTAATAGTTGATTCATTGACCAAGTTAAACGGAGGCTTAGATGCTGTTCTTGAAATATATTACAGGTTATTAAAGGGGTTTTGCCACAAAGTGAGTTCCTTACCTCTTATCTGCTCAGGAGAGAAGATAAACAAAGCATGCCGCCTCATGAACGGCTGCAGGGGTGAGAGAGAGGGGGGTGAGAAGAGAGTGAGGAAGAAGGGAGCGTCTGCAATGTTTACTCAATTACATTACAACCATTGGATTCTCTATACAGCAGACGGCCTCATACACTGCACTTTCTCCCCAGCCCCTTGCAAGCTCCTTCATGTTCCCTGTCATCAGATAAGAAGTGGAAACACGCAAGCACGGCCAGATCAGCTCCTGTCAGCTCCTGGTCGTGTCTAGTGTAAACTGTCAGGTAACTAAGGGCATGTAAGTCAGGCTGTAGCTCTCACAGACTTCACTTTTTGTAATCACATATATTTAGAAAAGTGATTAAATACCCATTTTCTAGGATCCCACGTCAACATTACATCGTGGCAAAACCCCTTTAAGACTAGCTTATGGAGATAGAATGTTGATCCAGATATTTATTCTAAATGCCATACTTGGAGTCAGGAAGGCATTTTTCCTCTTGCATGGGACAACTGAAATCCACTTCATATGGGTTTCTCCCTTCCTCTGGATCAACACTGTAGAATTATATGTTGGACTCTATTGACCTGTGTCTTTTTCCAATCTTATCTACTATTTTTCTATGTTACATATGAAAACAATGGCTTAAAAGTTACCATTTCATCAAAAAATTAGATTATAGATCTCAAAATAAAAAAATAAAGTCCTTTAAAAAAAAGGAAGCAGAACCTTATTGGTTGGGATGGGCAACTGCTCCAATTTTTATCTGCACTGCTCTTATTAAACATCCCCTGATATTTAGCAATAGCTTATGTATAAGGTGTTTCATTTATAAGAATAACTGCTTCTACATCAACTTGATTGTACTCAATTTTCTTCTAGTATAATCAAGAATGGTTTAAAGCAGGTGCAGGAAAAAAATTCTTCATGCCTGCTCTACCCAGCATGTGTATGCTGTTAATAAAAAGTAGAGAGGGAGTTGTTATGGTGACTCTTTCTCTTTTCGGTCAGTGGAAGCATTTTTTTCACCACCATCTTATTCCACATATATTCTTTTGGGATGCATTGTATTTTTAAAGGGCACTGCTAAGGTTTTTACACAAACAAAATAGGATTCTTTACTGTAAGAGCAGTGAGACTGTGAATCTCTCTGCCAGAGGATCTTGTCATGGTGATCTCACTTAATAAGGTCAAAATGGTCCTGGATACAGTTCTAGAGTGCAATAATAATTTCAAGTAATAGCGACTTAATTTCATTGATCCAGGGATTTATTCTGATAGCCAGATTTGGTGGAGGAAAGAGTTCTTTTTCCTAAAATGAGGACAATTGGCTTTTATCTCATGGGTTTCTTTTTTTGCCCTGAATTGACACTGTAGTTAAGAGGTTAATCTGAATGGATATATGTCTTTTTTCAGCCTTGCAAACAATGTAATTATCTAATAAATTTGGGGTACATATAACCTATTGCTATGTTAATTTTTCTTACTGCCATGCTTCTTTTATCATGCAGTAAAATAACAAATTAACTATATTATGCAGGTCAGTATTTAGCACAATAAAAACAAGTTGTATGAGGCAAATAAAAATCCTTTTTTGACACCGTATTAGAAGACATATATTTATTTTTACAAAAAAGTAGCAATATGAGGACTTATTTTTTACATATTTTTTGTACTTTTCATTGTGAGTACATAGAATTTACACCCTTTTTTACTCCATATGGGATAAATATTAAGATAACTTTACTCTATGGGTAGTGGTGTACTTAAAGTTTTATTTCATTGTCTGCTATTTCAAAAAATATATATTTTGGAATAAAAAGGGATTAATTTCTCTATTTTTGGAGTGAAGATTTTTTTGTTACTGAACTGTACTTAAGTTTTTCCACATTCTTTAAAGTCCCTCTAAGGAATTTGAAACGGTGATTGTTTAACTGCTTTTAAGAATAATGCTTTGGAACACTGTGTATTCCAAAGCATTATTGCATATCAGTATTAGGCTGATAGGAAATCAATTAGGCTTATACCCATCAGTGTCCTGCAGTCACATCACCAGGCTCTGATAGGCACCCAGAGGGAGCTTCCTCCCTCTGTTAAGCTCCTTACATGCTGCGGGTGCTATGGACTGCGGAGTGCAAGAGGTTAAACTGTTCTGATCTGGGGTGTTAAAGCTGTCAGTCCCCTCCCAGGCTCCTGCTGTTAACCATAAGAGCACAGTATGATCAATCCTATGCAATCATTATAATGCCTTAAAGGGGTTGTCTCACTACAAGGATTGCTTTTTATGTTAAAGATCTTGCAATATATGTCCATTAACAGTGTCCTACCTATTCCTAGGTATCCCCTCTTGTATGGGCTGCATCAGCTCCTCATGTCGCTATAGCTACAGACCTGTTCAATATCTCATAATAGGCTGCCAGTGCTGGTCGCTATAGCTACAGACCTGGCTTCTACTGCAGCCTAGTGGAAGCCAGTAAGCACCCTCCTGAATTCAAAATGAAACCAAGAAAACAGGACTGAGGTGAGATGAATCGATGTAGTGAGACAACCCCTTTTAGGGGTTAAAGGTCACGGGACCCTAACTGACTACTATTGTCATAGCATATATAACTTCTTTTTTAAAGAATTACATGTGTGGGGCACTTAACACTTGTATATTTTAGGAGGTCTCTAAGGGCCACATGTATGAAAATGGTCTAGGTCTAAGGGTATGTACACACGGTGTGTGAATACGTTTTTACAATACGTAAAGTTTATTGGGTAAAACGTATCCAAATATGTACCACAAAGTGTGGTACGTATTTGGATACGTTTTCTGAACTGAAACAGACATACCCTATTGTTCCTATTCGCTTTTAAATGTGTAAAATGGATAAAGAAGTGACATGTCAATTCTTTGTACGGATCTGTAAAACGCAATACAGTAACTTATGTAAAATATTGAAATCGATTTAATCACACTTGAATATCGTTAACTACATATTGGGATCCATTTTTCGGTATGTAAAACGCACCTAAATACGTATCTAACAAACGCTGTGTGAACATACCCTAAGACTTTCTTAGTAACCAATCAGAGCACCCCTTTAATTTCATATAGTGCTCTGAAAAAAAGAAAGTGGAGCTCTTATTGGTTGCTATGGTCAACAAAGAACGTCCTAGACCCACTTTTCATACATGTCCTCATAAATGGCTAAATAGGGCTCTGCACTGCTCTGTCTATGGGCCCATGAGCACTGCCTAAATGGTGGTCACCCAATTTAACTATTTATTTTTAATAGCACCAGCAAAAGTGAAGGCATGACATTCTATTCCCATGCTCCTTTCTCCTCTGCTGACCACTAATAGAGGTTAGCAGACATACAGTCTAAGTCAGGCATCCTCAAACTGCGGCCCTCCAGCTGTTGGGAAACTACAACTCCCATCATGCATTTACATACTCTCTAACCGTGGGCATGATGGGGGCTGTAGTTTCCCAACAGCTGGAGGGCCGCAGTTTGAGGATGCCTGGTCTAAGTAATAGGAGTTTACTAGTAAGTTGCTGCGTGCTGTTGGATATTTCCTTCAAACAGTCACTACTCAGTCATAACACTTTCTGTTATTAGGGGCCGTTCACACGGCTTATTGCAGGGATGATTGCAGCTGTAATTGCGCGCCGTACAGCGCTGCATAAGCTGGAATCCGTCCCAGCCATTACGGTATATCACAGTTCTCATCGAAACTATGGAATCCGTCTCTCCTCCTCCACTCTACGAATACTGCGACGGAGAGAAAGGACATGGTAATTAATTTTACGCTGTGGTACGCCGCTCATCAATAAATTGACATGAGTCTATGTGGGCTGGAAGAGCATGCCGCCTTCCCACCCCTGCCCCATCTGCACGACAGCCGTCGTAATTGCGGGTGAAATTCGTCCCGCAATTACGACGGCAATAAACCTTGTGAACCGGGCCTTACAGTTACTGATCTCTTCCACTACTAGTTTCTTGTTCTGGAACCAGAATGATGAAAGGTACAGTATATAAAGGGGGTGTGAAATTATGGGCGGTAACTTGTTTGACAAGGGATTTGCAACTGATCTCTATGTCATAATAATCACAAGAACTAACAATAAATACGATTTACAAAGTACGGAAGAAAAAAAGACACTAGCCATCAAGTTCAACCAGGGTGGGGAAAAATGTGGGTGAAGGGGAGGGAGAAAAGGATTTTAGCCCAAAACTCCCCACAGTTGAATGCCCTGAAACCCTTACAAGGCAAGAAGCGAAATCTGCTCAAGGATGAACCCCAGCTCTGACCTCAAGCCGCCACCCCAGCCAGGTATCCCAGAATTTTACATGCCCTACGTACGCATTAAAATTCTTTCGTTCCAGGTAGTTATTATCTAAGCCTTTATTAGAAACTTTCAACTGATCCTGCGTGACACTCCCTCAGGCAAGGCTATTCCACAGATTTACAGTTTCTTACAGTGAAAACGCCCTTCTCCTCTGGAGATTGAATCCTTTTTTCTCTAGCCGAAGGGAATGTCCCCCTTGTCTTTTGAGGGCATTACCTAAAATAAATTTTCCCCATACTTTTTGTAGGGACCATTTATATATTTATATAAATTAATCATGTCCCCCCAAAGCCGACTTTTCTTATTAAAAAAGGTTTGGTTTTATAATTGTCTGCTGCTAATTATCTATTTGTGGTCATCTTCAAAGCAAGCCTGTTTACTGATATCCACCTATTAGAAGGAAAGACATAAGCTGCAGTTATAGAGGGTTTTAAGCAAACTTATTTTTCTTCACTGTTAAATAGATTCCTTCTATCTGGTGAGGTTGACCCATTTATTCAGATTCAAAGTAGTGGATTTAGGATAAAATGACAGGTCCATGTGATTGAGTCAAAAGTTCTATATTTTTTTTTTTTTAAATGGTAACAAAACTTTTCTCCCAGGGTATCTTCAAATATTTGTATTCCTAAAGGCAATTACATATAACGCCATATTTATAATATTTGTGGTAATGTTTTCTTTGCATGTATGGCTGTGGCAGAAAGCAAGATAGAGGAGCAGGGAACCACCGTCCTGAAGATAGATGTAGGTTCCAAAGGTGGCCTCCATCTTCCAAAACCATCACTTGCCATCCCATTTATGCAAATGTGGTATCACCAGAATTGTACCAACTATCAGAATATAGATAACATGTGATTTATACCACACAGTGAAATTCCATAAAAACTAACCTCCACAAAAATGACACCATAAAGTTTTTTTTTTCACATTCCAACCCACTAAGAATTATTTTTCTTTTCCCGTACATTGTAAGATACAATATATAGTACCATTAAATAGTACAGCGGCCACAAAAAAACAAGTACTTATACGTATGTGGAGAAGGAAAAACAAAAAGTTATGGTTCTTGGAAAGCAGGAAGGGGTTGAATCCCTGCATAGAATTCCAGTAAGCCACTTAAAGATGTCACCAGCCAACTCGCTCACACAGAAAATGCCTAGCACCTCCCTGTGCTCATGAGTAATGTTACATTTGACTGAAGTGCCGCTGACCTGAGTTCACATTGTTAAGTTTATGTTAATGCACACTCATAGGAGCCAATCATTGTTCATCAGACACCAGTACCTGAAGCCACTTACTTCAATCAAACTTTAGAAGACAATTCATACAGCTCTCAATCACTATTCCATAGGTCATTCAATCATTAGTCCTGTACAGTGCTAGTAGAGCCACTGATTACTTGTCCTATAGCAAATGATCACTTTCTACAGATATAAAAACCCAAGTAGCACAGTAGCTACAAGCAGTCAATGCCAGGATGACCACCATCATCCTTATGTATAGCTAATCGTGGCGGAGAGAGTCACTCACACTAACCCACCCACTTCCACATCTCCAGTGAGAAGGTTTCTAAGCATTTGCCTTACAACATGCAGGTTGTCCCCTCACACGGCACTGCTTCTTCCATATTCTTTCCCATTTCTGAGTTGTGCACTTCTCTCTTTCCAGGTGTGACGTGCTCCAGATTCATGAACTGTTATAATTTCATATTCATCTGCTATAATCTGTAATGTCATTTATGAAGTATCAGAAAGACATGATAAATTAGTCACACACAGCACAACTCTTCTACCACATCTTCCTGGATTACTCATATGTGCCAAAAAAACGTGTGGGAGAGTAATATTTATTTTGAGAAGCCCATGTCTTTCAGCCATATCAGATCCAACAGGACAGTTCCAGCTTTTGGGTGTTGTCCCAGGAAGCTTACTGCATTTTGTGATCTATATGCCTCTGCATTGCAGTCATGGTTTGTTGGGTTGGGTTCACACGAAAGATGAAGAAGTCCGACAATGGTGTCCTTGGCAGAAATCTGTTGAGGATCTTAACTTCCACCTTGGGTATCAACAGTGTTCAGCCCCATTACAATAGGGCTAACCTATGTCCTTCCTCCCCAAGTGGGATCTGATAAGGATCCCCTCAAAAGAATAATCATGCCACGGATTTGAAATCCAAGGTGTGGAAAATCTGCACTGTAACTCACTGTGGCTGCTACAGATCGGACTGGCCATTCAAGTGAATGGCCATTGGAATGCACAAGTGTTTTAATGAGGAATTCAATGCAGAATCTGTGTTAAATTCCTCATTAAAATCCGTTGTGTGTACATAGCCTTATAAGTAAGTGGTGTCATGTCGGGATTGTGAATACAAGTGTTGCTGGAGTATAACTGCTTGAGGGAACCAAACCACCAGGTACCCCCTGAATAATAATATGCAAGAGGGCAACAGATGAACGGTCACTTCAACATATACCTGTACAGGAGGTCATTGCTACAAACCATGAGACTGTACAAATAAAGAAAATGGATCTGTTGACAGGTTGCAGGTTAGACCTTCCTGTTCAGAAAGATGTCGGAATATCAGTTACCCTGGTCTACTAAAACCTCTGAAAAAATTAGCAATTTCTGTGACTAGACAAAGAAAAAAATGAAATGTTAATCCCTTAATACAGCAAGCACATGGCTGGGCAAACCTAGAACAAGCAAGACTCAAGTCCAGATAATTTCCATATCTTTTGAAATGTTTGGATTTACTAATAATATAAATTATTAATTCTTAGATTCTGAAAATAATTCATGATTAATCTTTTGATTTTATAACTTTTATACTGAGGATGTTATGCATGTCAGTCCAACCTTCCACAAAATTAAATGGTCAAGGAAAGAAATAATGTCTAATCCAGGCATATACAAGTGGCCAAACTAGATTAAATCTGCTCATTTATTTTATTTGCTTAGTTGGAGGAATGCAGATTATACTGCAGATGTCAAACATCGCAAAGAACATGAAACAAGTAAACAGAGGTAACAAATGACTAATCCACACAACTGCAATCCTTAACTAGGTACATTCCACATTATTTGAAGGTGCTATCCATCAACTTTGAATGTGTACAATACATATAAATGTGATTGGTTTTGATTCGAGGCAGCAAAGTATCAGATTTGCAGAATTCTGACTACAGTATAATGTTTGCTCAGGTCCTCTGCTATGGGAAACATCTTAAAGTCAATTGTGACAGATTATGTACCTAAGGCTACATTCACATTAGGATCCTCCGTCATAGGATTCCTTACAAAAGATAGAAAAAATAGCGCTGCATGCTACGCTATTTTGTTCTTTCAAATTACACCCAACAGATGCAGGTTGCTGTAAAGCCAAACATGGTCTCTGCTACATCACTTAGAATTTTCCTCCATGAAGTTGGGACTTTGAAGGACTACACCAGGCATGGTGATGACCGCAGATTACAAGGACTCCTATGTGCATTGGCTTATATGATATTTTTACTTGTGCAAAAGTTTTAATACAGAAATTCCACAGCACTATAAGTTGTATCAAGAGTATATTTTTAATTTTTGTACATGGTGACATTACAATAAAATACCCAACAGACCCCTTTCTAGATAACGGGGTCCACTGGGTACCATTGGTATTCCTCAATTGTCCATCAATCAGGTATACAATTATCTATTTAATGTTGTTTACTCTAATAATGGAAAAAGAAAAGCCAGATAAGGCAGAGAATGTGAATAACACACCCAATGCCTCATACTTTATTTTTTAATAAAATAATTCGGCATCATAGGAAGATTGGAATGAATATTCCACCATGTGAAATGTGACTTGTAAGCACCAATCTTCCGTAATGTTTCTATAAGTGAATCAATTTCATTGGTTGGGTGGAAACAATACCTAATAAGAAGGTAGAATTGGAGCGCTATTAGTTTAATACAAGACACTAAATCCAAATCAAGTCTCAATTTCAGCAATTCCAAAAGGCAAAGGCGGGAATTAACGCCCAGGATTTTGACCAAGTTGTTTTCCAAGTTTAGAAAAATAAAAATGAAAAGGGTTTTGAGCTCATTTTTGTAAAGAAAGAGGGCCCAACCCAATGACACCCGCCCTAAAATGGGGCCCCCGTATATAAAAGGACGGAAATTACCTACAACACAGCACACAAAGCGACCCATTTGACAAAAGAATTCCATTGAAAAAAGGGAAGGTATTATATTTTCTCTGATTTACGCCACCGGGCCTTACACATAAAAATTTGTCTAGGCCCTAAGACTTTCTAGTAAACCCATTTGGCAACGTTTTGGGCTTTGATCAAAAAAAGGCCGCCAAACACATAGGGGGGGTTTCGTCCGAAGGGGAGGCGATTATACACCCAGAAAACCCCCGGTGGAAAATGCCAAACAAAAACATGCCCTTCCAAAAGGGTCTTATGCAGGAAACGGGTTTGGGTCTAAGTTTTTCTATTTGACCCATTTGACAAAGATTTTTGAAATTGATCAAAAGGTTTAATTAAAAGGCTACCCTGCTGCCTAAAAAAAATTTTAGGGGACATGTAAAAAAACGTCTGGGTTTCCAAAGGCTTTCTTTTGTTGCCCTAAAAACCCAACCCAAGCGCCTCTTTCTTTTCCCAAAAAAAGGCTCTAAAAAAATTTTTAAAGGGGATTCTGACTGGTTAAAAATAGGGGCAACAAAAAAAAGTCTTACCCCCTGGGAACGGGTTTTTCATCCCCAATTGTCACCCTAAACCCTTTTTAGTCAGCGGGGGAAAGCAAAAAAATTTTAACCTCCCTTTTTTGTCCAATTTGCAAATCTTTTTCTAGGTCAAAATTTTTCTAGTGCCCTTTGACATTTTAATTCATGCATAAGCCCCCTTAGGGGACATGAAAGATGGGAAATTTTTGCCGATTTTCTGGTGTATAACGCCCCCCTCTTTTGCCGCCCCCCGCTGTCGGACGCACCCCCCTATGTTTTAGGGGCCTTTTAGGCGAAAGCTTCCCCAATTTGTAATGAGCCTAACCGGGAAAAAGGTTTTCTGTGGGGGGGAACGAAACCACATTCGAAAACCAGAGGGAAAGAAAGAAATGCGGGCGGAAAGTAAAGGCCCCCCCCATTACACCCGACAGGCAGACCAATTTTAAAAGGGGTTTTTTTGGAGGAAATTGAAGTTTGCCTCGCATGAAATAAAGCGCACTTCGACATACATCCGGGGGCATTTTTTTAACTAAAAAAAATTTGGGGAAAAGGGGGCCCTTTGGGCGCCGATCTTCATACATGTCCCCCTAAGTGCTGTAAATCGAGTAACACTTCAAATTTTAAGAAAAAACCTCCCTTGGGTTTAGACATAACGGGAAAAGAAAATTTTCTAGGAGGGACTTGAAAATAAAAAAGGGGGGCAAGATTAAAAAATTTTGTCTTCTCATGGGTTTATTGAAAGCTTTGCCAACATGTTGACAGTGTGCAACAGCACTTTATAAATGTTTTCCCTCTTTTATACACATTTATAAGCCCCAAAAAATTTGGCTACAAAAAAGGCCCCTTTTCCAAAATTTGTGTCAAATTTTGGGGAAAATTGGGAATTTGGATTTACAAAAATTTTTGTTTTCTTTTTTCCCGTCACACACCCCCTAAGAACTTTGTCGCAGACAGAAGTGTTGAGGATGTCGGTCTATTGCCTGTTTTTGGTCCACAACTTTTTATACATTTGTCAGCCCCGGGGCCCCAAAAACATTTTTTTTGTCGGAACGAGCCAAAAATTGGCAAAAGCCCAGTGAAAAACATTTCACCCTAAGGGCCACATTATGAAAACTGCTAGGCCCCAAAAATTCCCCTTTGCGCCCAAACCCCCCAAAAACAGAGCCCCCCCTCTAAATTTTTCCCAAGCACTATAAAAATTTAAAAGGGGGGAGCACTGATTGGTTGCTATGGGCAACAAAGTGGGGTTTTTAAAGGATGTAGACATTTTTTTTCCTAAAAGTCACCCAAAAATGCCCAAATTTGCTTCTCAAAGCAGCTGATAGTTTTTTCCTATTTTTAAAATTCAGCAAAGCTTTGGAAAGCCCTTTCTAAAATACCCCCCAAAACCCTTGGGATAACTGGCAAACTCTTATGTAATTTTGTACTTAAAAAAGATATTTTTTCCCTGCAGATATATATTTTAAAATGACAAAACGGACAAGAAAAATTCAATAAAAGGGTTTGGGAAAAGGGTTTAAAAGAAAAAGAAGTTGCAAATCTTCTTGATATATTTACCCACACTCTCATACCAAGTAACTTCTCATAACTTTTCTCTGCTGGAAGCTTTGGGGTTTGATAAATTTAAACGGGATAACTTGGGGCAAACATGGTATGTAGGGGTTTTTTGCGGCAGTTTTTCTGGCGGCTTTGAGCCAAAAAAAACAATTGAAAGTCCTTTTTCTATAGTTTGTAAAAACAGTCAAAAAACCAAACTTCCCGCTTTCGCACCAAAAACATGGTACATTTCAATACACCGCCAATATGCCATGCAAGGCATACCACACACCAGATTTATGAATCACCATATGACACGTTCACACAATCTACACTACAAAAAAGCCAGTTAGAACTTGTAAAGTCACCCCAATTTTCATCCCTGTCCCCTTGGGTATTTTTGGGGCAATATACGGCAAACCCTGGAAAACTTCTACTAGTGAGGGATTGAGCAGCAAGGGCTTAAAGGGGTTGTCTCAAAAAAAAAACATAAATTCACCTCACCCAGCCCTTGGTTTCCCTTGCTTTCACTTTGAATTCGGGGGTGTTTTTTAAAGGCTTCTATGGGGCTGCGTAGAACCAGGTCGGTAGCTTTTGAAACCCAAGTGCTGCCAGCCTTTTTCAAGAGATCAAAGGGGGTCTGTACTATGCAACCGGGGAAAGCTGAGGGGCAGCCGTTTACAAGAGGGGTATATCTGGGAAAATAGGTAGGACACCTAAGGGACCCATATTTTGCAAATTGACTTTTTTTTGCAAGATCTTAACATAAAAAGCAACCCTTGTAGTGAGAAAACCCCCTTTAAACAAGTTTTCCCCTTTTTCTGCAAAGGGGGGAAGAGGAGGGGGCTCCTACGGGCACCAAATCTGCCCAAAGCCCAAAAACCCCAGGGCAGTGGAGGAGGAGGGGGTAAAACATTGCGGGTCCCCCCTTGGGAAATATATAAAAAAGGGCACAGAACATGAAGAAACCCACCGCATTTAAAAGAGATTTGCAAACAAAGACTTTAAATCAGGGGAAAAGGACTTTCCTAAAAAACATAAAGGCCAAAAGGAAAAGGTCGTGCTACGGGTGAGTTTTTTAATAGCCAGAACATTTGAAAAAAGGAGGGGGTTTGAATGGACGTGGCTGATGCCCTCCTGAACTGTTTATTCCCAATTTTAAAGAGTAGTAAAAAACAATTTCACTCCACCCCCTATTTAAAAGGGAGACTCTACAGACTGCCAATCAGGGGTATGGACTTTATAATGTCTAAAATTTTCAATTTTTGGGGGGCCCAAGAAAACAATTAAATGGTAACGGGCAAAAGTTTCCATCACATGACCCATAAATCATCAGGTATTAAAAATTTATGTAGGATTTCAAAAACAATGCTCACAAAACACCATTGAAATGTTGAAAAAAATTATCCAAAAGCCAAAATTTGTAAACAATAATACACATGCTAAGTGAAAACTTGAATCTAGGAAAAATAATGGGGGGGAAAACCAGAAGGGCAACAGTAGGTACCCAAAAGGGCCCATGACAGAGCCTCCAGTACCTGTCTCATCTTAGCCCAGCATCGTGTCTGCCGACATTCCTTCCCATTTTCAAACCAAAAATCCAAAGGAATCAAGGGATTGGAAAAATTTAAATTTGGGGCAGTAAGGACAGTTGTTTTAAAAGAGGAGAAATAGGTGTAACTTTAAGGGGGTACCGGAGGGGCCCCGGGGCCCCCCCCACTTTTTTTTAAGGTTTGGGGGACGGTCCCCCCATTTTTTTAGACACTTCAAAAAAAATAATCCATTTTAAAAAGGCATGAAAAAGGGTAAGTGGGAAGAGCAGAGCACAGAGGCATCTTGCGGGGGGCAAAGTAAGTACAGCCCCAATTGGGCCCGTGCAGAGTGAGAGCAATGCTTATTGGTTTGAGCAGGAAAATCAGCAGAGGCTTTTAATTTTACACTTCTCACAGTCCAGCACACTCTATATCTTTGGGGGTGTTTCTTTCCCTCCAATTTAAATGCCACCCTCCCTCAAGAAGAAGGGAAGGGTTCTTGGGCAATGCCAACAAACACCAACCCACAGGGGACAGGTTTAAAGGGGGGGACCAAGGGGTTTTAGGGGGATTGATTTGGGGCATGAAAGGTCCTACTGTAAAATGTTTTAAATGTGAATATACTTACAGCCATGTGTCCTAAAACCCTTTCACGTCCTTCCAGCAAATTGCCGCCGGGGGAAAAAGAAAGTAATGGGGTCAGCCCCCCCAGATTTTAGAAATGCCCGGAAATGGCCAGCGTGTACTTTTTAAAAACACCCGGCATAATCAGGTGCACAGTAAAGCCCTGCTATTAACCCCCAATGAAACCTACCTTAAGGGGACGTTTTCACGGGAAGTTGAATTCGTTTTTTGGGGTAATTTCAAGGGGCTGGAAAAAGCCTCAGAACCCCTGTCCAATTTCCGGGGGGGAAACTGTTTTCAAATTTTAAAACCCTTTGTAAAATTTTGTTCGTTTATTTTGATGAACACGATTTTTTCTGGGGAAATAATTTTTTTCCAGGGCTGTGGATTCGGATTTATGGAAAATCAGAGTTCCGGGGCCTATTTTTGCAGGAAATCGGAGTCGTCATAAAAGGGACGACTCCGACCCCCAAAATATATAATTAGTTGGTTTCCCGTTATTTCGATTCAGTGCAAAGACAAAGGAATTTGGGGGCCGGGGCCAGTGGGACTGCTTCCCATATCTTCAGCCCATCACATGAGGAGGTAATTGGTTTACTTTGGGGCAGGCAAAGCGGGGCCCCCCGGGGAAAAGAATTCTGCTCCCCGGCAAACAAATTTTACAAAAAATTTTTTAAACCGCTTTTTTAAAAAAGTAGAAGAGTTCAACCAATTTATCCCAAAAATGACTGTGGTAAGGGGGCAAATTTCCTTTTTACCCAAAAATTGTTTAAAAAGATGTTGCCCCTGTGGTCACCGCTTTACCCCCAAAACCCCAATTAGTGTTTTAAAAGGCCATTTTTCCCAGCCCCGGAAATTTTAAAAGTCAGATGTGAGGCATATATTTCAAAAACTTGTGGAGGCAATATGGGTTTCTCAAACAATTCAGAGACTCCACAAAGTTCCTCAGGTTTTTTTTGCTATTTCAATTTTTTTTGTGCTCTAAAGTCATATCCAATAAAAATATTTTTAACCCCTGCAAGCAAAATGGTAAAAATTTTTTTGAAAAATGTACTTTCAGGCTCCCAAAAAACACCATCCACCCAGCTTTTGTACATGGGCTACTGTAAAATTTATATACATATCTTATGCATGATTTGAAATTGCAATAATTTTGCATCTGCTTAGTTCTTTCAGATTTTTTCCTGTAACTGCATTGTTAAATGTTTTTCTCCTAAAAAACAAAATGCTAATTTTATTATCTTTTTTTTAATTTGGGAAAAACCCCCCTTTTGGTTTTTAAAACTGCCTGAACCTTCCCGGGCCCCTGGATCAAATTTTAACATGCATATTAAAAAACTGATCCCAGACTCTTCACACATTCCCCAATGTTGGTTTCAGACTGGAAATTGGAAACAAATAAGCTTTTTCTTCAAAACCCACCCCAAATTTTTCCAAAAAATCAAAACATTTTTAACATTTTTGCTTGTCAGTTTTCTTTCACTTAAATAGCTTGGGTTTTAAAACAAAAGGGATAAACAGCCTGATGTTACCATTTTACTACGGAAAGTTTATCACTTAAAAAATGCGCCATGTATGAAAGGGGGGGCGATTTGGAGTTAGGGAGTCGGAGGGTTTTGGGGAAATTGATGAGTCGGAGTCGGGGTCTGGGGCTTTGGCTTGCCGCCTCCACCGCCCTGGTATTTTCCTGCATATGTCCGGCCTACAAAGAATTCCCTTTAAGGGTTTTTAAAGCACTAACACACTAAAGGGGCAGAAGAGAAATCTGCCTCGGGATCTTGGGCCTTTTGCTCGTCAAATTTTCGTTTTTCAAGTTCCGAATTTTTAACAAGCAAACGACAATTTTCCCAAGGGGGAAAAACTGTCATGTGAAAATTTTACCCAAAAGGGGATGTTCACACAGCTTAATTTAGGCGCGAAATTAGCGCCGCAATAAGCCGGGTTTTTTAATTGAACCAAGCCTGATCAGCACGTAATTCTAAAACATGGGGGGGGACGCCACTAAAAATTTTTCATGTCAAAATCCCCCCGGGTGTACAATACGATCGGGGACAGTATGCGCGAGGGAAGACGCGAAAACCCTTTGCCCCTCTACTTTTCCCCTTTTCCATAGCCAATTGTGGGGCACATTTAATCCCCATATAATGCACACACCCGGCAAAATGCGCGCCAAAAAAATTTAGGGAAAAAAACTGTGTGAACATACTCTAAGTGTGAAGGGGGTCTGTTTTTTCAATTATTATTAATTTTCAGGGCACAATTTCCAGGGTATCTTGTTTAATGTAGTCTCTGGGGTACAGTGTGTTATATAATAATCTCTGGGGTATAGTGTAATATAATCTCTGTTGTACAGTGTGTAATGTAATCTCTGGGGTACGGTGAATAATGCAATAATATCTGGGGTACGGTGTGTAAACTAATTTCTGGGGTACAGTGGGCAATGTAGTAATCTCTAGAGTACAGTGAGTAATGTAATATCTGGTGTATGGTGTGTAATGTAGTAATCTCTGGGGTACAGTGTGTAATGTAATCTCTTTTGTATGGTGTGTACTGTAATCTCAGGTGGACAGCATGTAATCTAATCTCTGGGGTACATTGGGTAATGTAGCAACCTCTGGGGTACAGTGTGAAATGTAATGTAATCTCTGGGGTACAGTGTATAATGTAATCTCTGGGGTACATGTAATGTAATCTCTGCGGTACAGTGAGTAATGTAATCTCTGGGGTATGGTGAGTAATGTAATCTCTGGGGTACAGAGCAATGTAATCTCTGGGGTACAGTGTTGTAGTGTAGTAATCTTTGGAGTACAGTGAGTAATGTAATTCATTTCTAGGGTTCAGTGTGTAATATAATAATTTTTTTTTTTGGGTACAGGGAATTAAATTATTTTTTGAGTACAATTTGCAATTCATTTGTAAGTTGCAGTTAGTAATAAAAATTTTTTGTGGTCCCATGTGTAATATAATTCTTTTTCTTGGGTGAAGTAAGGGGGTTCATTTCTGGTGTATGGTATGCAATAAAAAAAATGTTGGGGTACAGTATGTGACATAAGTGTTCTGGGGGTACAGAAAGATTGGGTTCTTTTATTTTCCTCTGTTGTGTGTATAACAAATTTAATGGAGAAGTGATGGGGTGATGGGGAGGGAGGTTAAAAGCGAAATTTGCTGCATTGCACAACATTTTTTTTTTTCCATCTAGAGGGGGAAATATTGTAGTTGGGCTGGTTCGGTTTCATTGCCAGGGCTGCTTTTTAGTCCCAGTCCAGCTCTAAACCTCAGTAATTAGAGAGCCACTCATAACCTTGCGGATTGCACCAAAAGTCTTTGCCATAAGGCATCGGCCCAGACCTGCTGGGGGAGCTCACAGCACTCCCTCAGACCTTCTAGCTGGGTTAGAGGGGACCGCTTCACTGCAGGGAGAGGAGGGGAGAGAAGGGAAGGGAGGGGAAGTGCAAACGAAGGAGGGAGGGATAGGAAGATAGGGGATGAGAGGGAAAATTGGTCCCCCCCACTTTTTGAACCAAAGTTACACCCCCGCAATTACGCCCCGCAATTACGCCATGTGGCCGGGGGCGGGAGCGGGGGCGGGTGCGGGGGGCCGGCACCTCGCTAGCCTGACTTTGTATTACCAGCGGCACGTTATACGCCGCTGGTAAATTCACATGTCAATTATCTCACCGCCCGGCGGATTCGCCGAGCAGGGAGAGGAGACGTAATCATAGTTCTTTATTTAGACGTGGATTACCGTAAATGATTGGACGTATTCCAGCCGTAATTTGCGCACTTCGGCGCGTAATTACGGACTGAAATACGTCCAATTTTAAGCCGTGTGAACATGGCCTATACCAGGGGTGGGCAATTAATTTTCCCATCGGGCCGCATGAAAAAGTGCGATGCTTTTGGAGGGCCGGACTAATAAAAACATAGGGTGAACGGGGGAAAAAAAATCGTTTTTTGGGTGATTATTTTTGTGGAAACTTACTGGGGGATGTATCTATATACCTGCCTTACTCATGGTACACAGTAAGGCAGGTATATACAGCTCTCCTCAGTAAAGTAGGTATGTAGATGTATGTCCCCTCAGTCTGGCAGGTATATACAGCTCCCCTCAGTCAGTCAGGTATATAGATATAGGTACCTGCAGGCAGGTATATAGATAGATACAGCTCCCCACAGGCAGGTATATAGATAGATACAGCTCCCCACAGGCAGGTATTTAGATACAGCTCCCCACAGGCAGGTATATAGATAGGTTCAGCTCCCCTCAGGCAGGATTATAGATAGGTACAGCTCCCCACAGGCAGGAATATAGATAGGTACAACTCCCCTCAGGCAGGAATATAGATAGGTACAGCTCCCCTCAGGCAGGAATATAGATAGATATAGCTCCCCTCAAGCAGGTATATAGATAAATATAGCTCCCCTCAGGCAGGTATATTTAAGGCTCCAAACAGGCAGGTATATAGCTATTTAGGTCTCCATACAGGCAGGAATATAGTTAAAGCTCCACACAGGCAGGTATATAGCTAGTTCGGGCTCCATACAGGCAGGTATATAGCTAGTTCGGGCTCCATACAGGCAGGTATATAGTTAAAGCTCCACACAGGCAGGTATATAGCTAGTTAGGTCTTCCCACAAGCAGGTATATAGACAGGGCTTCCCACAGGCAGGTATATAGACAGGGCTATCCACAGGCAGGTATATAGACAGGGCTTCCCACAGGCAGGTATATAGATAGGGCTTCCCACAGGCAGGTATATAGATAGGGCTATCCACAGGCAGGTATATAGACAGGGCTTCCCACAGGCAGGTATATAGACAGGGCTTCCCACAGGCAGGTATATAGACAGGGCTATCCACAGGCAGGTATATAGACAGGGCTTCCCACAGGCAGGTATATAGACAGGGCTTCCCACAGGCAGGTATATAGATAGGGCTTTCCACAGGCAGGTATATAGATAGGGCTTTCCACAGGCAGGCATATAGATAGGGCTTCCCACAGGCAGGTATATAGCTGCTTCCCACAGGCAGGTATATAGATAGGGCTTTCCACAGGCAGGTATATAGTTTTATGACCAAAATAACAAACACTAATACTCACCTTGGCTTACCTGTTTCCCGGCAGAGCGCGCTCATCTTCTATCCGAGGAGCTTCCCGGGCTGGTGGGCGTGATGACGTCATGCCGCCAGCGCCGGGACGCTCCTCCATCAGCTCCTGGGCCCGCACAGAGTTATTACTCTGCATGCACTGAGGAGAGGCAGCGGCGCGGTGAGCGGAGTTCATTGCGCCGCTGCCTAATTCACCAGCAATAGTAGCGCTGACGGCCCGCGGCGGCCTCTCAGCAATACCCGGCCACGGCGGGCTGTCAGCGCTACTATTAGAAGACCTGGGCATCGTACGCCGCGGGCCACATCCGACGAGCTGGAGGGCCAGATGCGGCCCGGGGGCCGTACTTTGCCCAGGTCTGGCCTATAGTGTGCAAAGACCACAGGGCTGTTTGCTGCATCAGTTATAACCAGCACCACTGCTCATTGGTAGACTGTGCTAGTGACATTTAATAATTCTGCACAGAGAGTCCAAACCTGCACTCAGAACTTAGCCTGCCAATACCACTTTCACCCCCGGATGAAGTGTTCAGGACACGATGTGAGGGGGAGGAGGTCATTTAAGCATACTGAGCACAGCAAAGATGATTTAAAAGATGGATAGCCTTCATGGGCCAAATGGGCCTTAAACCCCAAGTGGTTGCCCATATTGCCTTCACTATAATTGACTCCATCAAATACATAGCTGTAGTGTTTCCTGCTATGCCCCTAGCTTGGCCTTTATGGATACAGGAGGAATCCGTGGAAAATCCAAATAGTAGAATGTGTTAATAAATTATTGTATGGTATCTACTCTTGATAAACTTAATTATTCCTAGACATTGTAAAAGCAGCATTTACTTTTTATAACTGAAATAGACTTGTTCTAACAATCTGTTCTATATTTTCCGCAGTAATAACATTCGAAGGGACATGCAAATATTTCAGAAGAAGCTCTACCTTACATATAGGAAATGTGACCTTTTGTTCAAGTGTGCACCTCTCTCACTGCTGCTGCAGTGCATCTAGATGAGTCCATTAATACATGTAAAAATCACACTACCTGATATTTCAGAAGTTCATAAAGTATACGTGGTTCCAATGATATATAATTTGGGAAGCTCCAGGAGATGCATTATATTCATCTACTTGGCTACACATGAAGCAAAAGCACTAAAACACTTCTGCATATTGATGAGCACTAAAATACAGACCTAGTTCTCCAGGTATTCTTGATTACACACATAGAAAGTGAAACACCTCCATTTACTCGAAATGATAAGAACCCAACTTAGGGCATGTGTCTCACATCTCATTGTTTGCACTGAGAAACCTCCTGTCATATACGTTAAATAGAGACTTAATGGAGTGGCATCTGTCACCCCCAGACTAATATGGGATCCATTTAATGGATACATTGTGAGCTTACTCCTGACATAGCCATTAAATGGATTGCATTAGGGGAAAGGGATTCCACTGTTAGCCAATTGATTTATGGATCCATCACCCAAAGGCTATAATGGCATCTGTTTAACAGATATGTCGTGGAAAAGCCTTTGAAAATCTCATGACAAATCCATTAAACAGATGCCGTGATGGATGCCATACAATGGCATCTGTCACTCATAGGCAAGCATGGCAACCATTTGCCAGATACATTTGTTAAGGATCTCATTAGAGGTAATAGTGAAGTATGCTGACTCTTTGATCTTAGAAAATGGACCCATATGGAGACATATAGGGTGACATGTCCCATTAGGAATGCAATATTTATTTGGGTGCATTTTGCGGCAAAAAAACTGTTGATATCCTATTCTCTATATAAATGAACTGTAGTACACCAAAACTAGGCGCATTATACACCAGGCATGACACATTTGAATGTGCCTAAAGTAGGCACATCATATATGCTAGCAATGATATGCTAGGTGCCTACGTTTTGCTATGTACCTAGATTAGGCGCATCAATTTTACTATCCAAGATATACCACATGTCAGATTTTTGACAGGTTCATTAATTCAGGCGCACTATACACTCTTTAATGTGCCTTAAAGATGTGAACATGTCGCCCAAGATGTGAACATTGAAACACATATAGCAGATCTGCTTAGAACCTGAAGACACAAAAAGGTAAGATATTTTTAATCAAGACAAGTTGCTTTAGATAAAAAAGTTGAAAAGGAGCACGGGGTGTCTCACTATTATTATTTTTTTTCTTTGTTGAGGAGATAAGATAGATGTTATCAGCTCTGAGTGCACACAGGTTTCTCTAGGTTACTGTTCTGCTCTCCCCTTCTTTCTCTGCTCTGTCTTATCTGATAGCAGGGATGATGACAGGTTGGGCTGCTGACAGCTTGAGAACAATGTGTTATCTCAGGTAATTGGTCTCCTTTGTTTACTTTGAGCTCTGTAGCTCTCTGTAGATAACATCTCCTGCTCTTATGTCAGTGCTATTAGAAGAGCTGTGAATGCCAACCTGATATGCTAATCACTTTCATAGAAGCAGACACAGCCTGACCAGGAAGAGATAGCATGCATGAATCTGAATCTGCTTTTGGCTCAGAAACAGCGTGGTGAGACAACCCCTTTAAGTTATGTATAAAGTATTCTGTAAACTTAATTAAGTAGTAGTTGGTTCTTGAAGTTGAGAACTATCATTCACACTACTACTACTTTTTCTATTTATATTGCTGGATGAAATGTTAACTTCTGTATAAAGAGAGACAAAAGGTGCATAGCCATCATTGAGAAACACTGCAAAATCAAATATTCGTTTTATGTTAAGTTATACTGTTCATTACCTTATTCTGAATCTAAATTAGAAATTATATTCCAAAAATTACACCCCAGCCCACAAAAAGAATACTCATCGGGAGAAATGGCCCAATGCACCATTGTAATAACCCATGTTCAAGCGTTACTGTAATGCACTCTTGATACATTTTGTTACACGGTTCATTAGAAGCATGACCTGGAGAACACTTTTAAGCTCAGGGATTGAAATAGCATATGGTCTTTTTGATCCCTTAATTCAATTAATATTAGCCCCCTGGAGTAAGACTATGAAGTGCTGGTGTGCAGGTGCATGGTGCCTTACAGACTTCCCTAATAATCATCAGGGCTTTCCTTGTTCTGTTCCTCTGAAAGAACAATGCTTTACATTTTTTATTTATGCCTGAAGGTGCCGAGATTCTGTAGCAAAGCAAAAAGAATAATTGAAATTGTCTAGAAATTCACTTTTACTATGGAACCATAAAATCATAAGGATCTGGAATGCATACAGCTTGCATGTACAAGTTACCATATGTAAATAATACACTAAATAGAACTGTATTTTACAAGTTAATGAGAGTCCTGCTAATGCATGGGTGCACAACATTTTCTGGTACAAGGTCCACATTGTCATATTATACCTCTCCCAGGAGCTGCAGTAAGTCTTAGATGGATATTCCCCATCTCAGACCTTTATAGTACTTCAATTGTAAATACCCAAAATAGCTGAGAGGTCTTGGTTCCACTTTAGGGACTGTCAGAGATCAGGATGTGGGGTCGCCTGCTTCAGAGCACCAGAAAGAGGATATAAGAAGCCTACCTAGTTTCATTATAGTCTCTGGTGGTTACAGGAGTGACTATTTCACATCTATACCTAGAGAGAACAACACACATACACACATATATATATATATATATATATATATATATATAATATATATATATATATATATATATGGCCACCTCTTTATCATCTCCTTATCTTTAGAGTCTCAGACCTATCAGATATTTTTATGGCATATCTTGTGGATCTGCCATGATTGTGTCAGAAAAAATACTCATTTAGGAAGAAATTCAGGGATAATACAAAAACAGTTTTTACTGGACCGTTCATTCAGGTTGCTTAATATACTATGAACTAAATGAGAACAGAGATAAAGCATGTTTGTGTCCTGATGGCTAAGGGCTGCACAGAGGGGTACTGGGGGCTGCATGTTATACCTCTCTGTGCTAATGTTACTAGTATACAATAAGTTTCAATGTTTTATGGAAAAAATTGAATCTAACAATGTCATACATGTCACCCTTAGAGTCTAAGGGCGAGTGTCTGAATCTAAAATTGAAAGGCTAAAGTTCTGATCAGTCAGATTCAGTGCAGCTCAACAGAATATGAGGGCACATGTTCAACCGATCCGTTACAAAACGTAGAGGGGGTAGCGCTTGTGTGGCACTCTCTGCTCACTTCAGGGGGAGTTCTGAGTCCAACCAAGAAAAACTTCCATAGAACAGAATGTAGAGTACTGTTTAAGCCCTACCTCTTCTCTGTTCTGCTTGGAGAGATACAGGAGCCCTGCTTAAGACAAGTAACGGTAACAGAGGTGGGATCTGCACCTATCAGATATTTATGTCATATCCTATGCCTTAATTTAACAAATCATTCAAATGCAACATAAGTTATTAATCTTACTGTGCTGACTGCAGTTGAGAGGTCTTTGTAAAAGTGTTCCTTGCAGACACATGATGATGCTCCTGGCGTTTACCACCTTCTTGGTGATATCCAGAATATACACTAAAAACATGGTCACCCATTCCTTATTATCATTATATGGGACACCACATGTCACTTGCATCACACATTAAAAAAAAAAAATGTGTTGCAAAGAGCTGGACAAGATATTGAAAATAAAATGCATCTACTTCTGAGCTATGGAGGCATCATCTATTGGTCATTCAACATATTAAGGTTTTTTCCATATTTTTATGACCTCAGAAAACCCTTTAATGTTACACATATAAAACTAAGAGCAGGAAATGAAGCTGTAATGCATTGTCTTCTTTTTTATTGAGTACAGGGACAGCCACAATCTATATATATTTACCGTTACTTTGATTTCTTCTCTTTTTCTATTATTTTTTTTTTCATTTGTAATATTATTTGTTACCATTGACTATTGTTTATATGATTTTTTTATACCTAAGTGCCTCAGTACTATTATTCTTCACAAACTTAGGGCCTCATGTATGAAAACTGTCTTGGTCTATGATGGCAACCAATCAGAGCTCTCATTTTATTTCATACAGTGCACTGAAAGAAGGGAGCCCTGATTGGTTGCTATGCAACAAAGAAAGTCTTATACCTAGACAGTTTTGATACTTGTCCCCCTTAATATTTATGCTATATACAGTATGTGCATTTCCATATTTATAGTAGATGTAGTGGAATATATATATATACACTTTATATTTCATAAAGATATACCGAAATATTCCAAGATATTAGAGAGGGACATCAAAAATATAAATAAAAGTAAAAGACCCATTATGAGATTAGATAAAGTTATTTTGAGTTACCTGTTGCCTTGCCTGGTTCCAAAGCAGCATTTTAGCAAGTGGCCATGGTCCCTGCCAAACGCATGGGTGAGATTGCTAGGAAGCTGGACGCTTTTACCGCTGCCTCTCTGGCGCTCATCCTTCATTGTGGTCTTGCTGATTCAGGCATATCTCTCTGACTATGGCACAGTAGCATAAAATTGCCAAGGCAACCGATACCCAAAGATGATGCCAGGCATTGTGGCCTATTCAAAGGTGATTTATCCAGCCATTCGATTGCCTGGTAATTGTGGTTTGTACATTGTTCTGGCTCTCACTGCTCTGCTAGTATTCCTGGTGTGAATCCTGATTGACCCTGTTCCTGTCTTTGGCCCTGCTCTTGGCTCTAAACCATGTCTCCATTCCTTGCTGTGCTCCAATTTCCTTGAACATATCTCCTTATGACAATCCCTGGGCTCTGTTTCTGATTATGTTATTTATGCATGAGGGTCCCTGAAGGCAATCCATGGCAAATAAACTCCATGGACAACAAAAATCTTCCATGTGAACATATCGCTAATAACATTAGTGCCATTATTTGTGTATACTTTACTAACTGGATGAAAGAAGTGGAGGCATAAAAGCGTCCATTGTGACCCTATCATCCAGAGGCCAACATAAACCCGGAGCTGGCTCTGCCAAATGGGTGTATAAGAGTAATTTTTCTATCTCAGAAACATGTAGACACACTAGAGCACATTTCTGAGGAAGTCAATTATGTCTTTTGAGAGTTTGGGATGTACCGACCTTAGCTTGAAGAAGCCCTCAAAACAGTAGGGAGAACATACAAATTCCTTGATTTGAACCCAGGACCCCAGTGCTTCAAACCTATCCTGTAAGTCTAGTCGGATTCCACATGGATTCCCCCCTAGAAATCCTCATTAAAAACTGAAAGAAAACAATTCCCATTAACCTCAGTAGAAAATACTTATTGTTGTTCATACAAAGCGTATTTTTGGCGCGTGGTTTTCAAAACCGATTCGCAGTCAAAAAACTTTCAACATGTTCACTCTTTGGTCATATTCCACGTGAAAAACACATGGAAATGTACTATTGATGTCAAAATGATGACTAAAATCTTCATGCAATAGGCGGCCAAAGCATTTGTTAATGTATTGCATGTGGTTTTTAACGTAGATATCTTTCTGACTGCAAACCACCTGTAAAATCATACCCGAAAAATGCCTCTAAATCCATATACAATAAGCATGTACTCTAGCAAAAAATAGTTGTTAAAAACAGGTCGGACGACACAATTTTCAACGGCAGAATCCGCATGGATTGCACACTTAAATTTTACTTTATCGTGTGAAGTTCCCTAAGCCAACATTCTGCCTCCAGCATTGTACTGTATATATATTGTTCTGAAATGTATTCAAAATCGCTATGAAAAAGTCTTCCTAAATATATAGGCCTTGGACTATGATCATTTGCGGACGGTGCAGCTTGTACAGAGAACACTTGGCCTTTGTGAATGTTTCTCTTGTGTTAAATAAAACAATAAAAGCAGCATTTTATATATTAGTGGCAGCCTGAAGGCATTTGCTCAGATAATGCCTGCAAAAGACTATTTATTGTTCTTTCCTTAGAGATCTCTTGAAGAGATCTTATCTTGTTTATTTTGTGTGTCCCCTGTAAATTTTGCAGCATGTTTAACGATGGGTGATGAATGAGTAGACGCCAGCCAAGTCATCCATAAAAATCAAGTCTGCCATTTTACTGACTAGTCCTATTTGCAGATTATATGGTTTTAGAAATCTTTTAACATATGCAAAACAACAACAAGATTGTTAGTAGTAAAATATTACAAAATGCTGCAAAAATTATAAACCGATACCCAAAGCTTTAGTACTTTATAATTTATTACTAAGCTAAGAACATTTCCCAACCACTGCCTACAAAGCTATCTTTTCACATTACATAGCCAGTCAGTAAATTGTGTTATGAAAGGAACAGTTACCAAGAACGATATAGAACAACAGTTCGAATAGTTTTCTCTGGTGTTACGCCAATAAAAATAATAATCTTTATTTATATAGCGCCAACATATTCTGCAGCACTTTACAAATTCGAGGGTAAACGTACAGACATTACATATAAAAAGTACTTACAGATGATACAGAGGTGTGAGGGCCCTGCTCGTGAGAGCTTACAATCTATTAGGGTGTATGGGTGAAACAAACGGTGAGAAGTGCCAAGTTTACAATTTTCCAGCCATGTTTCATAAATAGGGGGTAGTTTACATAAAAATTGGATGAACCTGCCACCCAGACAGTACATCTATATACAGATAAGTGCCTGTGAGTGCCCTAGTGTAGGAAGTGACAGATGTGTGTGATAGCAGTTAGGGATCTTGGTAGGCCAGACCGAGAAGATGTATTTTCAGGGCCCTCTTAAAACTATGAGGGTTGTGAGTGTGCCTGATCGCCCGCGATAGCATATTCCAGAGAACTGGTGCCGCACGTGTGAAATTTTGGAGACAGGCATGGGAGGTTCGGATGATTGATGAGTGTAACCTGATAGTAGCAGCAGAGCGGAGAGAGCGGGTCGGGTGGTAGACAGAGACGAGAAAGGAGATGTAGGGGGGTGCAGCACTGTGGAGGCTTTATGGGTGAGAGTGATGAGTTTATACTGTATCCTGTACTGAATGGGCAACCAGTTTAGTGACTGACACAGGGTAGAGGCATTAGTATAGCAGCTGGAAAGAAAGAGGAGCCTGGTTGCTGCACCCAGGACAGATTTAAGAGGGGAGAGTTTGCAGAGAGGGAGACCGATTAGCAAGGCGTTACAGTAGTCAAGACGAGAAAGAATAAGGGCCGCAATGAGAGTTTGAGTTGTTTCCACAGTGAGAAAAGGATGGATTCTGGAGATGTTCTTGAGGTGCAGGTGACAGGAGCGGACCAGGGACTGGATATATGGGGTGAAGGTCAGATCAGAATCTAGTATAACCCACAGACAGCGGGCCTGCTGCCTAGGAGTTATGGTGGTACCACACACTGAGACAGAGATAGCGGCGGGGGGGTGGAGGGGTTTGTTTACTAGATGGCGCCAATCTTCTAGCTACTACAACAGATTTCTCTCTAAAGTACAAGACATTTTGCACTAGGGGCAATAATACTGAATACTGAATATTGAATTACTGAGGTTTTGCCCGATTTACACAACCGACTTACACATACTTTTGTTTAAGTAAAAATCTGAGAAAAAACATTGCTGCTTACATGCAAGGAAATAAGGTGAAGAAACAGACTTGATGGGCTGGATGTATTAAAACGGTTTCAGACTAGACAGTGACAGTGATTCGCCTCTTTTGGTTAGTGTAGCATTCATCAATATGTATGAAAGTGTCTCACAGCACTTTATAAATGTGTCTCGTTGTGAGACAAACTGCAGCACGGCAAAAAAGTGTCCTGAGACAAATTTTATCTCAGCCTTTCTACTTGGCATAGATTAGTGCACAATTTTTGCACTAAATGTGTCTTATCTTCTGAATGTGGCACGACCCGTCTTCTAAAAATTGGCGCAGACATGAGGATATCAGACGGTGTGCCCATTTTTGGTGCAAGTCTTTTATACATATAAAAAACACCAGAAGAATATAAAGAAAAATGCTCGCCATGAATTTGTTAAATAGCAATCCTAGAATCCATCCAGCACACGGATGCTGTGATCTAAGATGCTAGAAATCTGAAACGTGTAAGCGGAGAGACAATTACATATCATATCTTTTCTGACCTAAGATGCCTATTTTAATGGATTGTCAATACAAGTTAATATTTTTTACTCAAGTGCTGGATTTTCACTTTGAATTTAATACAACTCCTATACATTTGTCGGACATGGCCAACAACATTATTTTTGTCGGACAGCACACCAGAAACTTGACACAGCCCATTTCATACATCTCTCCCAATGTACTGTAGCACACGAGAAGATAGCATTACTACCCATGTAATAAAATATATACAGTGGTCCCTCAACATACAATATTAATTGGTTTTGGGACAACCATTGTATTATGAAACCATAGTATGTTAAGCCCCAAAATATCTTTCCGATGTGATGAAAAGTGAAGCTTAATGAAAATTAAGCAAATAACTAATATAGATAAAGCAAGTCCTTACAGATAAAATCCTGAAATACCTGCTATAAGTTGTAAATCTCTTTCTATGTTGAGAAAAGGAGCTTCTTTTGGGTCATGTACTTAATACACAATGTAGCAGAAAAAAATGGGGATGGTCTCACCTGGCGCCCAAGGAGCTGCTCATCCCAGCAAAGGTTAGGAGCAGTACAGAACATGTAGTACTGCACTGCATTTCAAGTGAAATGTTCATAATAATTGACTGGATCTTCCAGTCGATCAAATGTGCTGCAGATCAGCAGTGTCTGTGACATTGTATGTTGAAACCGAACTCAACATGCAATGACCCTGTTGAAAAAAATCGTGTCCTGAAGTCGTTGTCCGTTCAGGGACCACTGTATTCTCCTTATCTTAATAAAGTCATGAATAGATTTTACAGATGAAAGGACTTTTGCACACAATGGATTTTTCCACCAGATTTTAATTTTGTGTAGCAGATTTTGCTGTGGATTTGGACACTCATTAACCCCATTCAATGGAACTACCATAACCCACGTCCTATCTACCAATGAGTAAAATCCACATGAAAACCACATCAAATCACGACTTTTTCATGCAGCAGATATCAAATGCACCCTACAAATATGTACAGTGCAGAATCCCATTAAATCTAATAAGAAACGGATTCAGCACAGATATTGGCACAGAATACACATGGATTCTATATCAAAATTTGTGTTAAATTTCACCAGGTGAACAGGGTTCTATTGTAATATCTTCTAGTTCTCATCATCCAAAAATAATCTCTCAATGCAGATATATTATTTCTTATACAAATACAGGCCAAGAACAGCTCAATAATCACATTCAACACAAATTCTAATATTAAGATAAATAATGATCACAAGGTCAGCCTTTTTGACAGGTACAGACAAGAGCGGAATGGGGAATAATATAGAAATATGGCTGCAATCTTTATCACATGGCATGTAGCTTATTGTACATGCATTAGAAACTAAACAAAATAGAAGTCCAATGCTTGTGATCTTGGATTTTTTCTTGTATTATTTTGAGTAGCCACTACAGTTTAATTGTTAAATATTTTGTAGGTTAGCAGCAATGGAATAGAGGAGCAGAAGCCGAATAATATGAAATATTTTAAATAAAACTTATTTTAATGGATTTTATAGCTTTATGTTTGTTAAATATATTAATTTTGTGATGTATTATATGAATTTACTTGTCTACTTACAATCATCATATAGAAACTTGTGCTAATTTTGCCAAACTAGCACAGCTAATCCACATGAATAAAGGAGCAAAATGTTGCACAAATCTGAGAGTGTCCCTCAGCTCTCACCATCTGTTTTTATTCTATAGATAGTTGACTGGTATTATCCAGCTCAAGTCAATTTACCTATTGGCAAAGTTTCCAAAAATTTCCCAACTATCCAAAAAGTTTAACTCCTACAATTCCCTGATCCCTCAGAGTTGTTTCTCAGGATATTTTTCTGGAGGACAAATTTGGTGTTTGAGCCCAGCCTAAGGCCATGTCTGTGAAGCACAGAATTACAGTCGGATTTTTAAGCGGATTCAATGAATAGAATCTGCAAAAATGCGACTGTAACTCATTGCCCATAGACCGCAATAGAAAATCCGTGCAATAGTCTACACAGCACAGATTTTCTACTGTGGGATTTCTAAACCGCCGGCACTTTGTCAGAAGATAGAACATGTTCTATCAACCAGCGGATTCATGATGGATTTCCATATTTTCAATGGACTGGCCAATCCAAAAATTAGCCATGCTTTTTTGCGCAAACCCACACCAAAAACTGCGGTATTGCGATTTTAAAATGAAGTTGGATTTTGCTGTGTAGACATAGCCTAACAAGCCCTGCTCCTATATGAGCACCACATGATGGGGACAGGTTTTCAGTTCTAGAGATAAACAAGAACATTTTTTCTCCAGAAAAAGTGAAGATGTGTGAATGATGGGAAATTCAAATGCAACATATACAACCAATACAAAATGCACAATTACATATTTCTTCTTTGCTTTAGTAACTCACCCAAAAATGGGTTATGAATTAGCTGAAAAGAGGGGTGACTCCTCAGGAAAAGGGAGTGAACTAAAATACCTAAAATGTGACCATGTGTGGTAAAGCTGCACCAAATGCTGGTGTAGTATTTTGGTGCAAAGTAAGCCAACTAATGGTTGGTCTAAAAGGTTAGAAAAATTTGTAGATGTGTCAAAGTTTTTAAACAGCATGAGACACTTTGATACATTAGACTGCCCAGTCTAGCTTACACTGTCCAACTTTTATACAGAAATAGTAAATGTGTTCTAAGGTGTGGAAATCTTCACTATAGAATACATAACATTCTTTAATGTCATATCTGAGACCCTAATTAGTAGATTAAAGCCAAGTTTTTTACATAGTTACATATAGTTACATAGTATGGTTGAAAAAACACACGTGTCCATCAAGTTCAACCAAGGGTGGGGAAAATGTGGGCAAAGGGAGGGAGACAAGGATTTTAAGCCCAACCTCTCCACTGGCAAGAACCAATCTGCTCCAGGGACGACCTGCTGTGACCAGCTCCTCAGGTGGCTATTCCACAGTTTTACAGCTGTTACAGTGAAGAACGCCCTTCTCCTCTGGAGATTGAATCCTTTTTTCTCTAGTAGAAGGGAATGTCTCCTTGTCTTTTGAGGGGACTGAAATAATAATTTTTCTCCATACTTTTTGTAGGAACCATTTATATAAATATATAAATTAATCATGGCCCCCCAGAAGCCGTCTGTTCTCAAGACTAAGTAAGTTAAATTCTACTAACCTCTCCTCATAACTAAGATACTCCATTCCCCTTATAAGTTTGGTTGCTCGTCTTTGCACTCTCTCTAGCTCCATTACATCTTTTCTATACACTGGAGTCCAGAACTGAACAGCATATTCTAAGTGAGGACGCACCAATGCTTTATACAGCGGTAGAATTACATCCTTGTCCCGCGAGTCCATGCCCCTTTTAATACACGCCAATATCCTACTTGCCTTAGAGGAAACGGATTGACATTGCATGCTGTTCTGTAGTCTATGATCTACAAGAACACCCAGATCTTCCTCAACAAGTGATTCTCCCAGTTTTTCTCCCCCTAGGACATATGATGCCTGCAGATTATTTGTACCCAGATGCAGAACCTTACATTACCCATCTCCAGATAACTGTTTCCAGGACGGATATGACTTTAGGATAGTACTAGAGTCCTAGCTTTTTTTTTACTTCAGCTTATTTCAACATAATTAAATGTAAGTGCAACAGTACAGATACTGATATTTTTAGATAAACTGCTTTCTGATTGATTATAAAATGTGGCAGCACTGCTTTAGAGAAGGACATGCGTCCACTATTTATAACACCATGCACATTGAGCCACCTGTACGCAGCAGGAACGACGAGCAGCTGGGAGTTCTTAGCACCTGGAGCACTTTGATTTGTTAACAGCCTCACGCTGGAACCGTACAAATATTTTCCTGACTGACACCATCAACAAATCAACAGAATGAGCCATCTGCTAAATATGCTGTGACTGACAGCATACACCAGCTCTTTATTTCAAGTACTGAGAGCGGCAGACTAGTACGAGCATAACAAACACACAGATATGTTTTAATGGTTACAAATTCTTCTAGACAACAAGGTCTTCCATACACTAGCCAACAGAAAATAGTGCTGTGTTAGACAAAGAAACACTTAAATTGTGCAGGAGAGCAATTAGAGAATGGAGATCTGTAATACACAAGCACGCAGGGTTCATGGGTTAGTGAAAAAGCTGACTAATGGAGTACTTAATAGAGAGAAAAATTCTATGATTCTGTGCTTCCAGAGATTACCAATCCTCTTAATGGAATCTACCCACTGATTTGGAGCCTTTTGGTGATGTCAACCTTTTTAGGGCATATGAATGTCATAGAAGGTTGGTCCCCAACTTGGGAGCCCCCTGGCAAATCACAGCACATAGTGGTTTACAGAGAGTGTCCCTTGCTCTACTTTCAATTTAAAAAATGGTTGTCTTTGTGACAGTCTGTACAAGTGCAACTATCGAGGGTGATATCACTGTCCCTTGGGAGTTGATTCATTTTCAATCTTCCATATGACCACTAAGAATTAAACAGATGGTTCTACAATGGACAAGATGGATAATAAATCCGTGATCACTTGGGGCTGCACAATCATTGGAACTGGGGTCCATCGCACAGTCAACTAAAACCCGACTGTACTGAGCAGCAACAACTCCGAAACATCCTGGTATACAGATGGGTGACTCTGATTTTGCTTAAAACCCAAGTCATGTTTTAAGGCTCTTTGAGGGGTTGGAGCCTTGGATCATCATCCATAGATGGCTCTGGAAAGATTGTTTTTTTCTGGAGAAGAGAATGTTTTAAATGGAAACAGTTTTTAATGACTACCACAACATTATCCACAGGGGTCCCCGTAGCACAACATTCAGCACTAGTGTTGAGCGATTGCGTTGGCTATCGAGATCGATCGATAGTCGATAGTCGGCCGCTATCGATAAGGTTTTTTCGATAGTGAGCGTCGATTATGAGCGATGACCATTAAAGTCTATGGGAGAGCAACAACACCTTCATTATTACACCCAAACAAGGCTGGAGAAGCTGAAATTAACATCCACAACAGTCAAATGGATACGTGCTACATCTTAGGCAACACACTTAGGTTATAAAAGTCACAGAAAAAAAGTCACAGACCATTCACTATCCCTGTCTTGTACCACAGCCTGACCCTTAAACCTGCATCACCCACAAATTAAAAAGTGCCAGAAGGCAGTATGATTTGAACCATCATATTACTTGAACTGGACATTGAATATCCCTGTCCTGGAACGCAGCATGATCCCCAAACCTGCATGACCCCCAGATTTAAAAAGTGCCCGCAAAAAGGAGTCTTTCAACCACCATTTTAGTTTCACTGGACATTGACTATACCTGTCCTGGACCGCAGAATGACCATTAAACCTGTCTGACCCCCAGATTAAAAAGTGCCTGGGAAAAGAGATCTGTTTATGTCTGTATCTGTTAGTTTTTCGTATAATACACGTATTTTTTGCAACTTTCAATTCACCTGTGGTGAATATAGAATTACTGTTTTAAGATTTACGTAGATGCTGCGTCAATGAACAATGCTGGGTGTGCAAAAGTCAAAAAACACGTAACTGTTATGTTTTGGTATAATAAACGGTATTTTTTGCACCTTTCAATTCACCTGTGGTGAATATAGAATTGCTGTTTTAAGATTTACGTAGATGCTGCGTCAATGAACAATGCTGGGTTGCGCAAAAGTCAAAAACACGTAACTGTATATGTTTTGGTATAATAAACGATATTGTTTGCACCTTTCAATTCACCTGTGGTGAATATAGAATTGCTGTTTTAAGATTTATGTAGATGCTGCGTCAATGATCAATGATGGGTGCGCAAAAGTCAAAAAACACGTAACTGTAATGTTTTCGTACGATACACGGTATTTTGGCAACAAACAACCTGTGCTGACTAAGATTGCTGGATTGTAATTTAACTGCAAGGTGGATATATCAACAGTCACAGGTGTAATGGGTAAAATTGAAATTGAACACCTATCTGAAATGTATACTGATAATAAAAGTGGAGTTTTGCAGCTAACAAAGAGACCTGTAGTTACTAGAAATGATGTGTATCCAATATAAGTTCAGGCTGCCCAATATCCAGGAAATATTTCAATAGCAAACTGTTAATAATAAAGATATTCCATTACAATGTCTACACTAAGTCTTGGTGAACTTTATCCAGTGTTCTTTATAGATAGAGCTTGTCTGTGTTCGCCCGCGGGCCCCCCCCCCGCTCCCACCGCCGTGAATTTACAGCGGTAGATGCTGCTTTAAAATTCTCTAGCTAACTACATAAAATCTTCAAATCTCTAATCTAACTAAATTGGAAGGATCACAGCTAATAGTAGAGGTTTCTCTGTGCAGAAATAGACTAATTTCGCTGAGCTGTTTGGCCACAGGCAGAGCACAGGTCCTATCCCTATGAGACGCTGAGAGACACTGAGGCTGAAACAGGAAACGCTGTTCTATGTAAAACGAGGTCATGTGATTTTTCCAGCCAATCGCAACCATACACATCCCAGTCATGACGTCGCACACACATCTCACCCTGCTCTATTCTGTAATCTGATTTGCTGGCCGCCAAAATTACAGGAAGCGCCGAAAAAGGCGCGATCTTAATAGATGATGCACAGATTTTAACCTTAATTATCGCATGATCTGGAAATTTCGATCACCATAAAAACCTTGCCGATTTCAACTTTGTCGATAAAAATCGCTCAACACTATTCAGCACCACAAATGACTTAGACTAATGACTAATGGGAGACCCATTAGTGGGGCCCACAGCAACTGGACACTTGTCTTGGTATACAAAGCATTCTCTTTGTGATGATACCTCATCTCGATCCTGATCTATAGGTGTGAAATGTCCATTGTTGGACAACTCCTTTAAAGAGCATTTTCCTTTAAACTCAAGAATGACTGAGGTTTGTTTTTGTTTTTTTTATTCCTGGGATGCCTATTGTGTAGGTTATTATTTTAACATACCAACATTGGCATTCATCTGTTTCTACTGTCCCTTGCTCTCATAGCTAGCAAACAGACAGGGAGCATTGCCCTACAGACTCCCTACCAGCTATATATCTGCCAAGGAGAATTAGTACTGCACGTTTCCAGGGCCAGCACACATGGCACTTCACAGTCAACTACAAACCTACTCTGTACTTTCCAGAGCCAGCACACATGGCACTTCATAGTCAACTAGAAACCTACTCTGTACTTTCCAGGGACAGCAGGCATGGCATCTCACAGTCAACTAGAAACCTACTCTGTACTGATGAGAAGCAACAAGTCCCAAACAGCCCTTACTACAGAGGGGTGACTCCAGTTTGGCTTAAACCTCAGGCCATGTTTCAGGGCTCTTTGAGGGGTTAAACACTAACTTAAAGACAAGCCTTCTAAAGCTTGCTCTAAGGAGTCTGTTTCCTTCTGGAGAAAATAATTTGTATAATAGAAGCAGTTCAAAATGGCCGACCACGGAAGTTGATTCATGGGGCTCACTAGTAAAGCTGATTCTTGTGGTTCACCAGTAGAGCTGAATCTTGCAGCTACAACTACTGTACATGACTGCACATGACTCTTGATTTCTGCCTCTTTTTCTCTGCCTTTCCTCCTGAGAAGCAGCTCGAGGGGTTATCAGCACCAAAAATTACTAGAAGAACACTTCTTCTAGTTACGGTCCACCAACCCCTCTACTCTACCTTCCTTATGAGTAGTAATGTCATAGACTTGAAACTAAATTTAAGAACCAAGAAGTGCTAAAAGTCCTATGTAGATTTGAGAAGAATAGAACCAGAACTAGCAGAACATAAACCCCTCCACTGCTCTCCTGTGTGTATTATGACTAACAAACAGCTTCTTAAATGTTAGCAGAATGTAAAATGATTTCTTTTATTTGTACATACCAAGCCGTTAGCAGTTGCCCCAATTGAACCTTGATACATTACTGAAGTTCAGAGGCATTACCATGGAACCTGGCTTACCATAAGCTGTTCTAATAGGACTCTTTGAAGCCTGAATCTGCTGCTTGGTGAGGTGAAGCTTTCTATGATAAAGCAACTAGTTGCCATGTGAACGCTGTACCACTGGTTCTCTGAGGTTTTAAATAACAAATATCATACAAAATCACTGAGGTGAAAAATAAAAATATGCTTGATGATGGGCTTCAGTGAAGACAGCAAACCGGGCCTCCTCCTAATCTAGTCGATTTTAGAAATGATAGAGAATTAGGATGCACGGCACAGCACGATTGTGGCAGAACACATGAAGAAAGAACATCACAAATTTGGGTCCGTACTTGCAAGCACTGCATCCACACTTACAGTACACATAGTTTCCACTACTCAATGTTGACCTAATTTTTCAAGTGGAAATCTCGTTCTATCACATATTTTGTGGCTAGAACAAAAGGATGGTAAAAAAAAGAAGTGATCAATGAGGAAATGTTTTTATACACATCAGAACCAATTTAAAGCAATTCTCTAAATCAATATAGATTGACAGAAATTCTGCTCAGCATTTACTACTGGTATATGGGGATATTGATCAGCCTATTGATCTCTCTTGAGCTCACAGAAAGGCATTGGTTTGGATCGGGATGAGGTATCATCACAAAGAGAATGCTTTGTATAACAAGATAAGAGAGAACCAGGATGAAATCATATTCCAGACGTCAAACACTTGGCTGCTCGGAAAAATAAAGTGAGGGCTCTAATTGTTTACCATCCTAATGACCATGTTCATTGACTCGGAGCTAGAAATTGTGTACCCTCCCATGAACGTGGAGATTAACCGCAGATATTCTGCAAAAAAATGGGAATCTCACAAGAGAACAGAGAGAGTGACTATTAATCACTACATTTACTATTTTGCCATAGGCAAACTTAACTCTATCAGTTCTTAATCTATAAAACACTAAAACGTAACTTTTATTATGTACTTAACCTCTATACAGGAGACCTCTTACCCCTGATGAAGCCAGGTTAGCTGCTGAAACATGTTGGGGAGGTCAGGCATGAAATTTTAAATTATGATTTCTCACCTCTGTCTACAAAGTATCACCCGCTGCAGAGGGTGTTACAAGGAAGCCTTACATGTTTTATGTCCATTAGATTAGGGATGACTGCCCAAGTAGGATGCTTGGGATCCCTTACTGGAGTTAGTATATTACTGTATATATAAGGTTTTCCTGTTAGTAGGTGGGGTTCCACCAGACTTGATAATGGAAAGGGAGTTATTCCTTCAGAAGTAGGAAGGGAAAAATTGAGAGGTTAGAAATCAGGTTTATAAATAGTGTGTATAGAGGTTAAGACTCTCGGTTCACATATTTTGATCAAAAGAGTTTAAGCTCCACGACTTCAACGTGATCCAAATCGGGCAGCCTAGCTATCTACCTCTCAACGAGCCAACAGCCTCTCGCTGGGTCACTGACCTCCATTATTCAAGAGAAAAAATAAAAAACACCCAACCTGCAAGCTGCCCTCTAGACAGCCTGTAGAGTGGGCGGGACAAAACCCAAAAGGAACACCTTCCTTCCATATAGGTTAATAATCAATGTACACCAGTATAACTATGTTTCTGCACACAAAAAACATTTCGAAAACGTATGCAACTGGTGCCACTGGCAGGCTGCACACATGTAATTTAACCTAATGACAAGCACAGACGCCGCCTGCTTCCATTTTGGTTTCTGTCCCCGCCCACTCTCACAGGCTGTCATAAGAAGGGCAGCTTGCAGTTTGGGTGTTTTTTATTTTTTCTCTCTGAATAATGGAGTTCTTTTGACACAGAGAGAGGCCTGATTGGCTCGATTGAGAGGTAAAGATAGCATAGGACTGCCCGATTTTGAGATCACGTTGAAAGTCGTGGGCAGCTTAACATCTTTTGATCAAAATATGTGAACCGAGAGTCTCAAAGTTTTTTCATGTATGATAGATAGCATAAATGCTTCTTTAGGGATTTCCACGTAGTGTATTGCCCTTTTTATAGAGGTTAAGCACATAATAAAAGTTATGTTTTAGTGTTTTATAGATAGAGAACTGATAGAGTTTAAGTTTGCCTATGGCAAAATAGTAAATATAGTAACTGCAGATATAACATCAACACTGAACATGGAGCTGCTATATATTCTGCACATGTGATCATCCATTGCCCATAACTGGGGTTACACTCTACAATCTTAACAAGGATGATTGAAAAATTGATCTTGTTTTTAAGTGAGGAGCTTTTACATAGAATACCAGATTTACATTAAGAATGTTTCTGAATGCTCAAGACTGAGTGGTAAATGTACAAAGTTAAAAGGATAATATCAAATACTAAACAATTTGACAAAGAATTATTCTCAAGTACACGATACATTATTTGCATATGAATGCATAGAAAGAATCTACACCATGTATAATGAGATGTCATTTTTGAAGGGCAAATAATAAGGTCTAACAAAAAAAATTGTGATAGCTACTCAGTCTCTACAGCTGTCATAAGTGTATTAATTAACTGAGCATGTTGATACATTTATGTAGAGTTTAGGCTAAAATGGGAAGCTATAATCTTCCATTAGACCAAAAAGTACTCTAAGGGCATGTTCACACGGGTTATTTTATTGCACCCCGCAATTACGGCAATCCATAGCTCTCATAGAGAACTATGGATTACACCTCATTCCCCCACGAATACAATACAATTGTATTGTATGCGCAGTGAGATAAGTGACATGTCAGTTATTCGCAGCGATTACGCACGGCGAGTAATTATGTCTATGCGGCTGGTGCTGATCAGTGTGACTCCCAAATCACCCTAAGGCTATGTTCACACGGCTTAAAATGGGACGGCACGAAATACGGGGTGAGATATGTCCCAGTCATTACGGTAATCCACAGTTCTCATAGAGAACTATGGATTACGTCTCCTCTCCCGAGCAGGGAGAGAAGTGACATGTCAATTATTCATGGCGTATACGCGCAGTGGATAATGCATGACTATGGGGCCGGCGGGCTGCCAGCGCCCCCCGCCCCACCTCCGCTCCTGAGCACCCGGCGTAGTTCCGGGGCGAAATAGGTCCCGCAATTTGGCTTTGTGACCATAGCCTATGGGTGCATCTACACGACCCAATACTGGGCGGATTCTGATTAAAGAAGCCAGCCGGTAATTTTGACATCTTCTATGTGGTTTTGGGGGACGGTTCTGTCGGCGGTTTGCGGATTACTTGTCCCTCAACCACTGACACGTTCATGTTCTGCCCGAAAACCGGTCGGAAGAATAAACAAGTTCTATGTTTTTCGGAATGCCGGCGGTGTAAAAAAACGTCCAGCAGAAAATCCGTGCAGTGGATGGTTGACAGTCCCGAGTGTCTCAGATGGCTTTCAAATCTGAAAGCCGTCTGTAAAACTGACTGAAAACCCATGCAGTGGGGACAAGCCCTAGCTGTTCACCATGAGTTATAGACTTTACTAATAAAAAGAGAATGTTTTTATTATAGCGGGACTGAGCTGCAATACCAGAAATAATGTAAAAATAGACAGTACTTTATAAAGAGTAGTGGTGTATTCAATCCAATGGCAACACTTCAGCTCTGAACAGAGCCTTTCTCAAGTAGTGATACACAGTGTAATAGTACTATTTATAGTGAAATTACAATTTACTTCAATTAACAATCAATATGGAGTCAATGAAACAGTAAAAAATCAATCAATATGATATCACAATAATACTATTTTATTGACTCCCTATTGATTGTTAATTGATGTCAATTACAATTTCACTATACATTGCATTTTTACACTGGGTATCACTGCTTGAGAAAGGCTTTGTTCAGAGATGAAACGTTGCCATTAGGTTGGATAAACCACTGCTTTTTTTTTTAAAGTGCTGTCTATTTTTAAATTATTTCTCAATTATTTTAGACCTTGGTTCCGGCCTGGTGGGCGAGCACTTTAGCCTCTGGTATTTTTCCAATGCTGCTTATCATCTTCTTGATTATGAGACCCTTCTGACTTTTTATGGCACAGTGACTACAGGGACATCAACAATGACCTGTGACATCTCCTGACATGTCTGATTTAGTAAAGAGTTATGTTCCTTATGAAATAATAATTCCGGAGCATCTTCTCTGAAAACTCTATATTGTGCTGTCCCTCTGTTATTCCTTCCAGAATTATATTACTGAATCTGTCAGCTGGGTGGGGATAGAGCTGTTCCCGCACGCTGCCTCTGCCAGTACTGACTGGCTAATATCAGACTGTGTAGGCACGCCCCACCCCCCCTTAATTGGTAACACCCAGCTGACAGATTCTAAAAGGAATAACAGAGAAACAACACAACACAGGCTTATAAGAAAATATGCTCTAGAATTGTTATTTCACAGGGAGCACAAGGTTTTACTTTAATAGAAATCTCAAGAATGACAGGACTGTGCGGAAATACACTCTCAGTTGGTAATCTGACAGAATGGAAATGAATTTATGGGAAGAATAACAGGGGAACAACACAACACAGAGATCTAAGAAAAGATGTTCCGGAATTGTTATTTAATGGGGACAAAATATAAAAATATATTATTTGTGACCAGGGAAGAAGTCAGTGTGCAGGGAGGGGGTGAGCTGTGACATCTACCTATTGCGAATGGTGAATCCTGTGTTATCTACACATTGATGCAGGCTTGGACTTGGACTTGGACATGGAAATAGGGGACCCCTAGGTAGGCTCCTGGGCATGGTAGACCTGGAGTTGTTTTAAACTGTATATATATATATCCTCAGAAGACGCTGAAAAGCATAAAAAAAGAGGCAGGAAGCGAGAGGCAGAGTATAGGAGACACGTACAGTCATTTACAATTAGCTGTAGTGTGGGTCCCCTAAATAAACTCCACCGGTGAGCCTAGAAACAGCTTAACTGGAATCACCTCCACCTGTGGGTCCTAGGCACCCCAGTCCGACACTGCATTGATGTCACCTTTCCCGTATAACCGTCCTGCCTGATAATGAGGGGGAAATGTTGAAAAGGTTCTCTACAGAACAGGAAGTGTCAGACTATTAATAGGCCTAGTGGCCAAAGTGAAAACTGCAGGGTATCAGGATTTGTTTAAAAAAATATTGATAGTAATATGATAAATGAAAAAGAAAAATCACAACCAAAAACTCTTAAAAGATGTGTTTAACATAAAAACATGAGTTAAACAATAGGTTCTTTTCTGATGACTCATTCCCTTTAAGTGAACAGGACAGTGCTGCAATCCCTTGTACAGTGGGTGGACAGAAAGCCAATTACCAGAAGCAATGGTATATCTTAATCATGTGCCAGCCCTTCTAATAATGGGAGAACCTCTTCAAGGAGGTAAGATCCATAATAAATTTACCTATCATTTAGTCCAGCCAGCAGATGTTGGAGCAGATGCTGAATGAGGTATAGTGCATAACACCCCTCAGGATTAAGGAAATCCCTGGAAAAGGTTTTGGATGAGCACCATTATCTCTCATACCCAAGACATTGTCCTTTTCTAGGCAACCCGCTGCAGCAATGTATCAGACTGCAAGTTCCTGTAGCACGGAGACAAGTATCCGCCACCTTCCTGCAATGTTTCTTTTTAGACTGACAAAGGAACAGATACAGATGCTCCAAGTACAGCTCTGACCAATTCTGAAATTTCCATTTTCCTGATTACAAAGCTGAAATTTTTCCCTTTAGGAATGCACTGTGGCATTATTTTGGGGGCCTTCGGGGGAGCAGCCCACAGCAATTTTTGTGCAGAAAGTTTTTTCCCACGGGCCAAAGAGGGATTGTTTTCCCTTTTGTACTTTTTAACATTTTCCTCTACAGAACGGGAAATGCCCCGCTTTGAAAAAAAATGTTTTCTTCCATGGTCACCGTAAGCAGAAACCCGGGAGTCATGGCAACCCTGTTCTACTCTGTCTGGAAACAGTAGAAATAAAAATCACATCCAGCCCATTTTAAACGGGCTATCATGAAGATTTTTCCCCAACGGTTTGGGCCGAGACGCCCCCCCTCCCCCTTCCCTAACAAACAAAAATGAGTTTTAAAAAAGCGGATTCCCTGGGCAGTTTATTTAAATTTCATATAAGCTAATTGCAATCCACGAATAAAAATTTTGAGTCGGGCCGGCAAATGAAAAAAGTCTAACTGTTTTTTTATTCTTGCATTTTTTTTATTTTTTTTTTTTTTTTTTTGGGCCCTTTTTTTTTTTTTTTTTTTTTTAATTGGAAAACTTTTTTTAAAGGTTAAAAGCATAAAAAAAAACCAAAGGGGTTTTCTTCAGGGGTTAAAGAGTCCAGTTTAATAGGGGAAAAAGGTCTTACATCAAAAAACAAATGCTCCCTGGTTAAATCACTCGGCGCTCCAGTGCCAAGGCTCCAGGGGTCTCTGCCAATTTTAATTGGGGCAACTGCACTAAAGGTGTTCTTTATATCCACATAAAGAATCCTTACATACTTCTATAAAGGCAGGTCGAAAAATCCATTTTCCCCATAGGGGACAAAAAAAAACCCCAGTGCCAAAATTTGGGAAAACGGAAAAAATGAAAAATTGGGCCCTTCATAAGGGGAATATACAAACAAAAACCTAAGGGTTCCAGCACCTCCATTGGGAACCTAAAAGAACTGGGGGGCAAAAAACTATGGGGTGCCCAAAGGGTAAAAAATATGTAAAAAAGGGAAAAAATGACAGGAGAACACTAAAAACCCCTTTGGCAATGGAAAAAAGCCGGGAATTTTTATTCTAACCTTTTTTTTCCAGAAAAAGAGCTAGGGCTCATTGTTGGGGGCGGACGTTACATTCACAATTGCAGTTCGTGTCAGTATCTTTTTATGGTAACACTTACCTTTGGGACTCTTAAAAAACAAGGGGGACATGTCCCCCAAAAAGCCCAAAACCCTTTTTTATTTGGTCTATTTTGCGGCAAAACCACTTTTGACACCAGATTCTCAATGTAAATGAACTGTCGTACACCAAAACGAGGTGCATTATACGCAGGGCACGACACATTGTAATGTGCCTAAAAAGTATACGCTGTGCGCCTATTGAGGTGCTTTACATACACTACTAATGTTACGCTATGTGCCACGATTTGCGCAATGCACCTAATTCGATTTTTGAGAGGGTCGGACCTTCTGGCGCACTTTACACTGATTTAATGTGCCTAAAAACTGCCACAGTGCCGCCAATTTTCGGACATGTCGCCTTTAGTGTGGCAATGGCACTCTTCTTCTCTATGTGGCTGGGAAGGGGCAGAAGGCGGGAAGCAGGAAAATGGGTGGAGTGCAAGGCCAAGATGGAGGCAGCCACTCCTCTGAATGCACTATACAAACAAAATCCATTTTGAGGAGTGACTGCCTCCAATTTGGCTGTGCACTCCACCCATCTCCCCGTCTGAGGTCATTGAGAGCATGTTGCCCTGAATGAATGGCAGCTTTGGCCCCACTTAGAGGCATTAGAGTTGCGTTCATTACTGGTATGGGTTTTACTGCCTAATGTCTGCTACTGTAATTTTCCTTATTCATAAAGGGAATGACTGCTTAGTACATACCAACACATAAGTTAGAACCAAGTTCACTCCAGGTTACAGAAAATCTACAATACCATACAGGGAAAATTACCCTCCCTTATAAATAGTGATTGTTCTTCAGTCTTGTGCACCTATGTTATGTATCCGCTGTAACCCTGGGGCTTTTTTGCCTCCTAATGGGAATGGATTTTTGACCTGCCTTTTGTAGTAGTAAGTATGCTCTTATCTCTGTCATTTTAAAAGGTTTATGCTGCACTGTGAACAGGATATAATAGAGAGAGAAAAGCTGAGCTCTGAGATATATAAGTTTATATGAATTGGAGCAGGATTTTTGAGTAAAAAGTAGTGTTGAGCGATTATTATCGACAAAGTTGAAATCGGCACATTTTTAGTTTGATCGAAATTTTTAGATCATGCGATAATTAAGGCTAAATCTGTGCATCATCTATTAAGATCGCGCCATTTTCGGCGCTTCCTGTCATTTTGGGGGCCAGCAAATCAGCTTACAGAATAGAGCAGGGTGAGATGTGTGTGCGACGTCATGACTGGGATGTGTATGGTTGCAATTGGCTGGAAAAATCACATGACCTCGTTTTACATAGAACAGCGTTTCCTGTTCAGCCTCAGTGTCTCTCAGCGTCTCAGAGCAGAAGGACGTGAGCTCTGCTTGTGTCCAAACAGCTCAGCGAAATTAGTCTATTTCTGCACAGAGAAACCTCTACTATTAGCTGTGATCCTTCCAATTTAGTTAGATTAGAGATTGGAAGATTTTATGTAGTTAGGTAGAGAATGTTAAAGGTGCATCTACCGCTGTAACGTCACGGGGGGGAGCGGCGGGGGGGCCCCCGCGGGCGAACACAGACAAGCTCTATAAAGAATACTGGATAAAGTTCACCAAGACTGTGTAGAAAATGCACTGCAATAGCTTTATTATAACAGTTTTCTATTGAAAATATTTCCTGGATATTGGCAGCCTGAACTTATATTAGGATACACATCTTTTCTAGTAACTGCAGGTCTCTTTGTTAGGTGCAAAACTCCACTTTATTATCATATACATTTCAGATAGGTGTTCATTTTCAATTTTGGCCCATTTCCACCTTTGTTTCATATATCCACCTTGCAGTTAAATTAGAATCCAGCAATTTTGTAGTCAGCACAGGTTGATAGGTGCCAAAAAGACCTTGTATTATCCGAATACATTACAGATACGTGTTTTTGCACTTTTGCCCAGCCCCCCAGATTTGTTCATTGAGCACCTTGCACTTAAATGTGAATGAAACAATTTTGTAGTCACCACAGGTGAAAAGAAAGGTGTCAAAAATACCTTTTATTATACGAATACATTACAGATACTTTTTTTTTTGCACTTTTGCCCAGTCCAGATTTGTTGATAAAAGGGCCACCTTGGCAGTTAAATTTGAATCCACCCAATTGTGTAGTTACCACAGGTGAATTGATAGGCCAAAAAATACCTTTTATTATCCGAATACATTACAGATACGTGTTTTTTTGCACTTCTGCCCTAGTCCAGATTTGTTGATAGAGCCACCTTTGCAGTTAAATTTAATCCAGCAATTGTGTAGTTACCACAGGTGAATTGATAGGTGCCAAAAAATACCGTTTATTATCAGAATACATTAAAGATACGTGTTTTTTGCACTTTTTGCCAGTCCAGATTTGTTGATAGAGCCACCTTGCAGTTAAATTTTAATCCAGCCATTGTGTAGTTACCACAGGTGAATTGATAGGTGCCAAAAAATACCTTTTATTATCCGAATACTTTACAGATTCGTGTTTTTTTACTTTGGCGCACTACAGCTTTGTTCATGAGGCATTTTGCACTTAAATGTGAATACAGCAATTTGTAGTCACCACAGGTGAATTGAAAGGTGCCAAAAATACCTTGTTTTTATCCAAATAATTCAATACTGTTTTTTTTGACTTTGGCACCACTACAGCTTTTTCATTGAGGCACCTTGCACTTAAATTTGAATACAAGCAATTTTGTAGTCACCCACAGGTGAATGAAAGGTGCCAAAAATCCCTTTGTTATTATCCGAATACATTTCAGATACGTTTTTTCCTCACTTTGGCGCAGGCAGCCTTTTGTTGATAGATCTACTTTGCAGTTAAATTTGAATACGAATTTTTTGTAGTACACAGGTGAATTAAAGGGTGCCAAAATTACCTTGTATTATCCGAAAAACTTTTAAATTCGGTTTTTTCACTTTGGGCGCAGGCCCTTTGTTGAAGATCTACTTTGCATTAAATTTGAA